>VDFB02388501.1:0-17153 GCA_007258455.2 Sequoia sempervirens | reverse complement strand
CGCATTATACCCTAAATCAATTATTGCAAGAATAATCCATAGCTAAAATTTTGACTTATAAAGAGTACCAACTATGTACCTCAACAAAGAAGGAACACAAGCTATGAATTGAAGAATTTTTTTTCTAATTGTTGCCTCATTGGCTAGTGATATCTTCTGTTGTTCTCTTGCCAGCATTTTAATCAATTTCAGAAAATCACGGATGCAAATAAATTCAAATAAAACATAAATACAGGATATAAACATACCGGGTTCATGAGGTGCCCAGTTTTTGCTTATAAAGTTCTTGAAGTGGATGCTTGCAAGCTGGCGTATTGCCAAATCACAATTTCTGTCAACAATAATTTGTAGAACCCTGACAAGATGCTGAGGTGTGTACTGATATTGTAACATAAACATAAGCATCATGAAAACTTTCTTGAATTGCATAAAAAGTATTAACAACAAGCAAAGACATCTTACAACAAATATGTCTAGATATCTTACAAGCAAAAGAAGCCTAATAGGCTAGTTCCGACCACAAAAATGATTTTGTTATTCAATTCCAGAGCTTCCACTGAAATAGATAGAGAACACCAAACAATACCCAAAACTAGAAACTTAAGTTATGTAACATGCTTCATATTCAAAGCATGCCATTAAGATAATCTTAAGTATCAAGTGCCACTTGACATGACTACAATATTCCTTCCATCATAATATTAACTTTCTGAATCAAAATATTTTATAATTCATATCTAGTGTAAGCTAACACTCCATTGTTAATCTAGTCAAGGCAAGCCCTTGCATTCAGAATACATTTATTGCAGCACACTGTGTTCAGTAAAATGCAACAATACTGATGTAGTATAACAAAGAAAAGATCATCTATGTTAGAAAAAACATTCTTGATAAGGTTTACTAATGTCATGTCAAGTTCTTCTTGTATCCAAACCCCAAACTTAATGCGAATTTGTGCTAAAAATGTGCCTATCAAAAGATATGTTTTATTATACTACAGGCAGTAAATTGGAAACTTCAACAATTTGTAAGGGAAAATATCCTCATATATATATAAATAATAAAATCAAGAATATGTGTATCAAATTGGCCTAGCAAATGCTTACTCTCATGCTTCAGCCTCTGTTTTGAACACATGTCATGATGAGAGCTAATTCTCCAAAATTTCTTCTAACCTAAAGGCCTTTGCACTTTTTAATGAATTTCTTATGTTCAACAATTGGGGGCCATTACAAAATATATAATCCCTTGCTAATAAAGGAAGATGCTCTGATGCCAATTTCATTGTTTACAGAGTATGGGCAAATATCCTAATAAATATAAATTATTAAATAATTAAATCAATGATATGTGTATTAGATTGGCCTAGCAAAACACTTACTCCCATGCTTTAGCCTCTATTTTTAGAATGTGTAACAATGAGAGCTACTAGCGTTCTCCATAACTCCTTCTAATCTAAAGGCCTTAGCACTTTTTGATGAATTTCCCATGTTCACCAATTGGGGAGCATTGCAAAACGTATAAGCCCTTGCTAATAAAGGAAGATGCTATGATGCCGATTTCACTGTTTATATATTAATACTTTATGGTTCAGATACTCCAATATAAACTACAGGTATTGTATTTCTTTCCACAGTCACCAAATCTTCGACTGTTGAAATGAATTAGGGAAACTATTCATCAATTCATCCTATAAAAAGAAACAGAATAATGTCAGTGTATACAAAGTATTGTGTGCAATCATACAAATCTTCAACTTCTCTCCCATACAAATAGGGATGCTTGAAAAGTGTAGGATGTACATCCCAAAAAAAGAGTCCATGATACACCTAAACTGTTGATGGATAATTTTGCTAGGTTACTGGTTTGCGTTCTGGCTTGGGTTTGTCATAATGGAAAGGATTCAGATACACAGGCCACATCAATAGGCGTCAGTTATACCATATATATGGAATACTGTGCATACTCCTCTGACAGTGTCATGCCTTCAAATAGTCAATCTTTTTATAAGGGACAACTCCAGACACACTGATATTCAGGATAGCATTTTTGCCTGCCACTACTTCATTTTCAAGTGTCATTAATAGTAATACCATTACCATGAACAGATTGTTCTTTGTGACCAAAAAAAATATTTTTAAGCTGACAGTTAATGCACAGTTTTAGCTTATTGCATAAATTTCCTCATAAAATTATCTTATCTCGCAAGCTCCTCCTACACTAAAATGTACGTGATTTTCAATTTAAAGCCTTGAGTTGATCCCCTATTTATACAAATTTTAGTCATCTTACCTAATATTATCACAAGCCAATCACAATACACGATAATGCATCAATCCTATCCTAAAGATCATGACTATGCAAATCAGTTGGGAAATAATATCACCTTTAACCATGAATAAATCAAAAGATGGTTATAGTTCTCTATAGGTGCAATAAGAAGTACAAATGATTAAATACCCCAATATAAGAGAAACTACTTGATAGCATCTCAAGCTTGTCAGTGCCATGGGTATAAGCAAATGCAATTTTCTCAATTCAAGGCATAGCAGCCAATAGTTCTGTATCTACTTTATTTTTTCAAGGGAAAAAGTTGCAGAAACACCAAGTGGTATTTCATAGGAGCTTGCCTGAGTGGTATTCCTGTCCCATGAAACCGGTTCCAAAATGCCTTGAATCCTTATCAGCATTTTAAACATGAAGCTAGGTTGTATTTCTTGTACATGAAATTTGTTTATCCAATATTTCACCCTAAAATACTTCTCCTTTGGATCAATTAACTTCTTGAATGAAGGCGGGCAACTTATATCATTCACAAGCTAGTTTTGTGTCAAAGCTGCTTAGACATATGGCAAAGGCCTGGAAAGCTGAGAGGGGGTAACGATAGTCCATAGTAAATATGTCTTTGCCAATCTTCCCAAACTGAAGAATGACTTTATCCTGATCAGCCTATGTAATAGCCTGTGAAGGTTCAACAACTACAACAAGCTGAAAGTTTTTCACAGATGCTACTGTGACACGCCCTCTGAAATTAAGACACCAACACTGTAACTACTTGTGCCATCTTGGAGCCTTATTTTTCAACACAAGAGGTCCATCTTTGCTTAGAACATTGATGGCAACTTCTGATAAGCTA
Organism: Sequoia sempervirens; assembly: GCA_007258455.2. Classification (NCBI taxonomy): domain Eukaryota; kingdom Viridiplantae; phylum Streptophyta; class Pinopsida; order Cupressales; family Cupressaceae; genus Sequoia; species Sequoia sempervirens. The sequence continues at coordinate 14,017 of VDFB02388501.1, read as the reverse complement.
GAGCTGCTGAAATCCACAAGTGGCTCCTTTAAATGAGAAGAAAATGACATTGAAAAGGAATCCTCCAAGGAATGAGGAAATTCTGTGGGTGTTGGAGCACACCCTCCGGCCTGAATAGATGAAACTGGAATAGAATGCATTGTGCATTGCATTCTTCTTGGCCCTCTAGTACCGAGGGCATTAAACTATAAGCAATGTTTGCAATGTTATAGTTTCTTGTGGGTACTTTTGGAGATACTTGTTTGGAATAGAATCTCCAACTTGAACGAATATTTGACACTAATGCTCCACTGTGAGGAGGTTGAATATCAAATATTGTGAACTTTGTACCCAAGAAGTTTGACCTACAAATATTTAGAGGCAACAAATGAAGATCAATTTGTAAACACGATACTTGCAGCTTGTGTCAAAAGTACAGAGCATGAACTGTCAACATAAACAGTTGAACTCGAAAAATAAGAATTGAAACCATATGAAGTATTCTCTCACCTCAATTTACCCACATATGTATTACTTGAACGGGAGAAGTCCTCTACATTCATAGAAATTACATAATCTGTTACCTGTGGGGCGTCTAACTTTTTTGGCAGCAAAGAGAAATTTTCCATTTTCAACAATCAGACCTGCAACATGCACAAACATCAAACAGAATGTCAAACATGACTCCAGACTCTCCTCCTACAAATCAAAAGAATTGCCTTGCAAACTAACTAAAATGTTTCTTAGGCACGGCTAATGGAGAAGTACTGCTTCATTTATTTCTTCTCTAAGAATTCATTAAATATAGCAGACAGTAGCATATCAGTATACTGAATAGTGCACAAAATTTCCAATAATTAACATTTAAAATGAATCCAAAACTTACCCCTCAAGTTGATTGAGAATTATAAACTCACATCTATGGTCACTTCACAAAGTCCATCATAAGTGAACAAATTTAAGAAGGAATTTTTTAACATCATAAATGACATAAACTGAATGCACAATTCCACAACACTAAATTAACATGACTAATGGTTTGGATACTAAAAATTAAATCATACTTGGAAGGATTTTTATGCAGATATTCTATCAAAGTAAAGATTCCAATTCTTGAATCAAAGGAGAAAGAAAACACATGATTGGGAATATAATCTTATGGGTATTATCTCATATCTGATAAAGTAAATTGTACCTATAGGACTCAAATTCCAAGAGAAACACAAATGTCTCAGAATACTACTTAAAGAGTTTTTATTCATCAAGGCACTACTCCCTCCTATTGTGCACATGAACAAATTTTAGGAATAATACAACATTGGATAGATGAGATTCAAGGTATTGGCCATTCATTTTATATACTTCCACTTCACCACTTGGCTCTTAAACCACATTAACAGATCAGTACATAGTTTCTATTATCTACTTAGAAAAGTTGTGGGAGTTATATTTAATGATAACAAATTTCCACAATCCATGAAGATTATTGCTTAATGTTTCTAGATTAGATTGTGTTAGTATTTTTGCATCAAAATTGCAGAGATATATTTGTTAAGTTATTATAAATGTAATTTGAAGCAGGTGAATTTCTGGAAAAAAAACTCTTTTTAGAGAGCTTAATCTTAGAAAGATGAATTTATGTTAAAGTTTGAATTAAAGACAATGAATTTTTTAGCAGAAGAAACGCCCAATAGATGGACTCAAACTTGTATATTATCTCTGATCAAAACAAAGTACTAATGCCTTGGAAGACATCGTATAAAATTGCCTTTGTTGGCTTGTATTTCAAATCCATTCAAATCTTTATTTATTGTACAAAACAGAGAAAAAAGAGATCAGTATTTTATAGAATGGAAACCCTTATTTGATTACTACTACCATTCTCAACATAATGATTCCAGCCCTGGGAATTTTCATTCTCTTCTACTAGAATTAATGCCAGAGTCATCTCTACTACCTTTTCTACATCTTGCATTGCCATTAGTTCCATTTTCATAACAAACCCAATTGTTTGGCCTTTGTTTCAGCAATACCCCACACATCCTCCTCAATAAACTCATCAAATTCCTAGGTATTCTCTCTATTGTTGCAACTCTGAAACCCCCATAGCTTGTTCTTATGATTTGAAACTCGTAACTCTTCTTAGTTTTAGGCCTTTCCAACACAGAATTGCTCCACTCCATAGAACCAAATATTGTTCACAACGTTCTTCTTCAAAATTCCTAGGACCCAGCTCCTACTCACTGTAAATCAACCTACCCAGGTGGTCAATAATGCCAATCTTACTTTTCCAACCTACCCAAATTCTCAAAGTTAGCTCCTTTGCTCTAATTTTGATGTTTTCAAAACTATTTGCACTGGTTTTCTTCAAAATTGCAATAACCCAAATCTTCAATAGCTCAAATCAAACTTCTAAGATTACCAGTTTAGACCAATTCTAATTTTCCAACCCACCTTGCTCAAATTGTCAATCCTTAAAAGTTACTTATTTTCTCCAATCTAAATTAGGTTTCTAGCAAAACCAATCCAGGTACAAGGAATTCTCTTACCACCAAAATATGCCTAAGGATGAAGATTTTAAAAGTTTTAGTCTAAATGTTTGCAACTTTAAAGGGATAAAGGCAAAGGATGAAATTGATAATTAAGGATAAAATTCCACCCAACTTTTATATATTAGAGAAAACCTACCTCCAATTTCAATTAATTTTCAGCGAATTTATAATTACTACACAATTTTAAAATTCTAGAAAAAAGAAAAGATGAATTTTTAAAAAATTATTTCCATGGTTCTCATTTTCAAAACTACTACCTAGAAAAACTGTGTTCTATCAACTTTTCTTCACCAAAACTCAATTGTTTCAAGATAGATGTTTACAGTTCAATAAAAGTAAATACAGATTAAAATTTATAATAGTTTCCTTCCTTCACAAAGAGATTTCCAGTGATGCCTAAATTTTAAAGAAGAAAAACATTCAGGGTATACCCAAAGTTATGTTGAAATCCATAATGGAGATGGGTACTTTGGAGAATAGAATGAAATTTTTTTTCTCTAAAAGATCGAGACAATCTGATAGACTCGAGAAAAACAAAATAAAATGAAAAAACAATCCTTACCATGCGTCAAACTTGAGAGCAATATGAAGAGCCTGATTTATTGTTGTAAAAAAATTCATTCACTTCCCCACATATTGCAATGCAGATGAAGTTGAAGTTCCATAGGGTGAAGATTGAGATGAAGATAATGTTGCCATCAATCTCCTCAAACCTAGTTTTTTTGCAATTTTCTTCACTGTTTCCATTTCCTCCTCCTAACAGTCTAAACTCTCTACAACAATTGGAGGAGGGGATTCTATATAGCAATCTAAATCTATGTCACAATTTAAGGAGGGAATTCTATGCGGCACTCTAAATCTAAATGACCTAGTTATGATGACAAAGTGAAAAGAAAATGCATGTCGAAAGAGAGGGAAAATGGATTGAGGGGAGGGAAATAAATTTAATGAGTATACACAGGGGTAAGGGAAAAGAAAATGTATGTTGAAAGGGAGGGAAAATGAATTGAGGGGAGGGAAATAAATTTCACAGTATACACGGGTAAGGGAAAAGAAGATGCATGTGGAAAGGGAGAGAAAATGAATTGAGGGGAGGGAAACAATTTTTTTATTTTAGAAAGGTATTTTTTTATTGTCTTAATTTAAGACAATTAGAAAATTAAAAATATAATTTAAACATAAAATATATATATAATAAAATTAATATTTTATCTTAAATTAATGTTTTAAATCCCCCTTGTATGTAATAGTGTCAAAAGTGATCATTGTTATTTTTATTTCGCATTATTAAGATGGTTGATTATATTAGCAAGCGAAGATAGAAGTGAATCAATCTACTTTTAGGGCAAAATCTTCTACTTTTAGGCATGCTCTTTTAAGGAAAATCTTCGCTTTCACTAGACTCCTAATTCATTACATTTCTACAGTCCATGTAAATTGAATCTAATTGCTTCTAGAAATAATCACATCACCTTTTGAAATGAAAGTGTCTGCAAGATAGCCCTCAAAATGCAATTGGATTGTCTAAATCATATTTTATTAGTGAAATTGACCACAATTGTTTTTTGATACATTTGACATACTAACACAACAAGAAAATCAAATTGGCTTCAAACCATAGTTAAAAACATTAATGATTAATTAACATAATGAGTAATAAAAGTTCAAGAATGTAAATGTTAAATTTTTTTATAAAATATGTGAAGGCCTTAAGACTGCACTGAGAGGCAATGTCTTCCATTCAATAGGTATTTTTGGTGCACCAAGCAACCTAGGCGGCCAAATGGCCTGCTTAGGGAGGGGTCCTGTGAGGGGGGCTTAAGCTCTATGGATTATGATCAAATTGAAAAGAAAAAGAATAGAGGAGTAATAGTCATTTATTTAGTCATTAATTCTAGCCATTTTATTTTGTCCTGATATTGAATACTTTGTTTACATCTATTGGCCATTTTTAGTTATTTAGCTGCAGATTTTACCCGATGACCAAATTAACTCTCACTTATAAAAATGACCAAATTAATCATTTATTTGTCAAATCACTACTAAAGCAGCCACATGACTAAAATTTATAGTCATGGAGTAAAACTTTTAGTCACGAATAATATTCACAAATTCACTAGTGCTGGATGTTCTATTAAAATTGTATTTGGAATAAAACCATTATAATTCTTATTAATGTAAAATGTAAATTGATATTTTAAATATATTAGAATATAAAATTGTAGAATTGTTTATTGTGGTAATAAAAAGAATGAATGCAACATAAGTATAGAATTAGGACTTGAAGCAAGTAGGGCATAAAGGATGCTTGATATAGATTACACAATGTGATATGACTATTTTCCCTCTAAGCTTCCTAAGAGGAAGTGATATTTATATTTGATAATAAATATTTCGTTATAGATGATGACGTTGTTAATGAACCATTCAACATGAAAAGAGTTGTTACAAATCTTTTAGAGTATGTTAAGCACATTTAGGTTTTAAAAATATAATAACTAATGATGAAGTAGACGACTTCATATTGTATTTATTTATAATGTAATTTTTTTAATACTAATAATAATATTTTAAAATCAATTTTAATGAAAATTTGTTATATAATTATCATTTATATTTTGTTTCCAATTTCATATTATATTTATTTATAATGTAAATAATAATATTTTAAAATCAATTTTAATGAAAATTTGTTTATTTATATAACAAAATTAATAATTGAAAGAAACAAATATCAAATAATTTTTATTAAAGTAATTTTTATACATAATAATATATTTAAAACAATCTAAAAAAAATAATAATTTAGATAATTGAAAGAATAAATAACTTTTATTAAAGTAATTTTTTATACATAATAATATATTTAAAACAATTTTAAAAACAATTTTTTTATTTAATTTATATAGAATAATTTAGATAATTGAAAGAAAAATATTGAATAAATATTGTTCTATAATAAAATAATAATATTAAAACCATTTTCTAAATGATCTATCAATTGATTTTATTTACTACACAAATGTGTGTAAAATATAAACCAATTTTTTCCTAATTGACCTTTCACACCTCTTCGGCGTACCCATTGCACAAGGTGCAATAGCTAGTTATCAAAATATTGTAATTCATTTCTTAAATTTGGGTTAAACTTAGCTAAACTGCGTATTAAATTGTGGAATCATCAGCATCCCTGAAATTTTTTAAGGAGGCCTCCTCAGAACTTTACCCTTAGAGTGTGGAAATAAAGTTTGCCCTCCATGTTAAAAAAAATGAATCGGGAAAACTACTTTAAAAACAAATAGAGAAATAAATAGAAGAATATGAAAAACCAACAAAAAAAATAAGTAAACCAGAAGAATATGAAAAACCAAGACCAGGAATCCAGAATACAGTAATCAGCATTAAAAAACACTAAGATCTGTGCTTGGGTTTTAAATTCCACAGAAAATTTTAAATTCCATTATTTTTACACTTTGAATTTTTTATACTGCATACTAAAGAAGTCTTCAAGAGATGTGCATGCCTGTACCGAGGAAAGGTCTACTGAAATTTTGTTCCTGTAAAGGATGAGCCATGGGACGAGGTTTTGGAAAAGCGGCTTATACTGAAACCCATCTCTTTCTAGGTAGGAGAAGGGTATATCAATTGATGCTTCCACGATTCACCCCAGCATCATTGCAGTCAATCTCTGGTCTGCCTGATTCTCCCTTCTCTAAACGACCAGCCAATGGATAGAAATACACCAGGACTGAGGATAGGCTTTTCTTTAAGCTCTCTACTATTGAAGGGTATTGGTTTTCAGGCGAGATTGTATAAAATAGAATCCTCTGAACATTATTGACCGGTAACCAGAGAAGATCAAGGTTTGAGAGAAACATTAGGTGCCTCTCTGTTGGGATTGCCGGTGGCACGGTTGAAATTCTCTGCACCTTTACTTGTGCTTGTGCTTCTTCCATGACTGCAATTATTTCCCCTCTTCATCACACAGGAGGGTCTTGTTTTTTCTCTGGTAATCTTTCTTTGTATTCCGAACATTTTTTGAGTTTTTTTATTTGTTTATTTTTGAGTGGTGCTGAATATCTTATCTTTTTATGTGGGACCCTTCAGCAATCCAAAATACCATATATTTGTACGAGCAAGTAAAAGATAAATCTGAATATATATATATATATATATATATATATATATAATTTAAATATTTGTAATATTGACAATTTTTTCATTAAATTTTGAGTTTATTTTGAAGTGAAATTTTGATATTTGTATAGAATGATAAATAAGTGCAGTCTTATGTCATGTCAAGTTTATTTATCTAACTTTTATTTCATTCTTATCTACACATAATCTTATGCTAGCTCCCATATCTTTCTTCTAGGTGCATGCATCCCTATACATTTGACTCATTTGTTTGTAAGGTCACTCTTGCAAGCATAGACTTAATCATTTAAATTGGAATATGGTCGATAACCTCCTTTTCCCTTGCAAGCACAAACTCAAGTTGGCTAAAATTACATAAAAAAATTCAAATTTAGTTGACTAACCCCCTTTGTATTTTAGCAAAGCACATACATGTTTGTGTGACCTATTATCACGTGCTTATAGAAAAAGACAACCATTTGCTTTTATTTAGGACATCAAACAATCATTGGAATCAAGAAGACCTCTCATTCATTCTAAAGTATTTCGAGGAGCAAATCAATAGTGACACATTTGGATTTGGTATTTGAAAGGAGTAATAAATATTATTTTAAAGCATTTTTTTAGTGTCTTGGATTATTAGTCAAAGTCATTGATTTCACATCCTTACATGGTTTGACATGTTAGGAAAGAGTGGAATCTTTTCAAGTGAAAGCAAACAAATCTACCAACCCTTTTAGTGTGATAGATAAGATATTCCACTTTTTAGATTATATAGAGGGAAAAATTTAGATATTATTGAAGGTCAAGTTCATGCCTATAGAGTGAGTGTGACTACGAACTAGATCTAGATCAATGAACTTGACCCAAAACAAAGTAAAGAAGAATCTTATGATTCTAATATGTATATTCAACTATCAAAGAATTTTTTGATTTCAAAATACACATATTTAAGAGTTATTTATTTAACATTCATTCTTTGGTTATAAAACTAAATAATTCTTTCATTTATATTTACTTCTATTTATAAAAGTTTGTCGAATACTTAAACAAGTGTTCTAGTGCAAATAGATTCCCTACGAAGCGCTACAAATATGAGTGTGACTCAAATGCTCAGGACAAGATACAATAGAGAATATTGTTGTTTGCACACCAAAGAACTACAAGCTTTACAAAATTATTGTAATTGTAATTGCTAACTTTTGTCTAGCGGACCTATGTAAATGATGGATATGAAAATACAATGCAAACATAATTGTAGCAAATGAGTGTTGAATCTCTAAAGTCATATTTGGTTTCACTTGATATTTAAGATTTAGTTTCTTCTCATCGGTTTTTTAACATAAATTTGTAATAAGGGTAGCCAATGGTTGAGTCTATCATGAAATTGAGACTCATTAATAAATCAATAGAAAATTTCATTTTATTTCTATAGATCTTAAGTGAAAAATATTTATGTCTAGATCTAGTGCGAGCATTGATGCTCTAGTAGAGAAGACCAAGTATGTGTTAACCATATTGACTAGTAGTCTAGTTTTCTCATGCAGCGAGTGGAGATAATTTAACAAGTCAATAGGTTTGGCACCTAAAGCCCATTCTTTGAGAAAATTTATTACATCAAAGCTATGAAAAATAATAATAATTAGTTTAAAATCCTAGATAGAGTCCTCATCATGCAAGCTTGGTCAATTACATAGTGAAAATTAAAACCCAATTTAAGCTTCATTACATAAACAAAATTATACTTAAAATGCTTCATATGTTTTTTGCCTCTTGATTCAATTTCAATTGCACAACCCACTATTTGTAATGCCTAAAAAGTCTCTATTGATCAAAATATAAGTTAACAAAGAGCCCCATACTTTTTTTAAGTTATAGATGCTTATTTATAACTAAAGTGAAATATTAGAATGCACTAAAGAAATATTTAAATTTATCCCTTGAATATATTGACACTTTGTAAATGAAATATTGTATAATAAAAAAAATTGGAACATAAAGGACATATAAAAAATTTATTCTAAACTTAATCATACGATTTACAAAAGTTGAACGCCATTTAGGTAAGATAATCATATTCCATAAAAACATTAATATTTTAGGAAAATAAGTTCACCATGAGCTAAAGGGAAGTTGGTACAACTTGCTCAAAATATGTACATGATCTCAGTGCTCACACAACAAATACAATATGCAATCAAAATATAATTGTTAAGGTTCATTTTAGTTCAAAACAAAACATTGAATCCAATTTTATCATCAATGATGGTGATATCTATATTTTTCTAATCAATTCAATTTGGAAAAAAATGGCTTATTCTAAGTGAATATTTTATGGGGACCATCTTTGTCTGAAAACTAGAAAACCTTAAGGGATCAAATAAAATGACAATTTAAATGATAATATCATTTACTTGAACAAGTACATAGAGAAAGTGAATTAATTTTTTAAGAATTTATTAAGTGAACTATAAGTATATAAATTTTATTTTAGTATAACAGATACTAAAATAAATGAATAATACATGAACACATATAGTAAAATTCTATTTAGGTCAACAACTAAAAAAATTCACAATGTTAATGAAATCCACCTAGATTCAATACCAAACACAATCAACGCAAATTGATACAACTATGATGATCATTGATATTTAACTAGATGAATAACAAAATATACAAAATGTAAATGAGTAGGCTTGAATGTTTTGGACTTATATTTTTCTTTGAAACTTAAGACTATTATATTTTTTTGCTATATGCATGGATGCCATGCACCCAAAAAATCATTAGTTTCTCAATTGCTTCTATTAGCTTGTATAACAAGTTAAATTGTAGATAGAAAGAAAATAATGAAAACATGTTGGGAAAGGTGTCTCAATCTTTCTTCTACTTTTAAGATTACAAAAGATGCAATTTTGGTTATAAAAGGGAGAAACTCAGTTTTTAGGATATAGGGTTAGTTTTTGGCCAAAATAAAAATTCTCAATTGTTTGGTATCACCTATGAGGGTTCCCATTACATAAATTTCTTCAAGTACTTCAATTTTAAAAAAGGCCCAATCAACCCACTAGATCAAAAGTTATAGCTTTTGGATGATTGCATAGGGAATGCAAAAAAATATTCAATACATAAAAGAGCTATATAGGGGAGTTACACCTGTTGACCAACTTATCATGTGTATTATGACACATCATAAGGTACCTTTGATTGGAGGATAATTTGGAGACCACTCTTGGGTGGATTTAGCTGATGGGTTTCTAATTATCATTTGATGGTTTTAGGTTTTGTATCTCTTATATATTAGGTGCTTGAGATAGAGGTTGCATGCAGAGCTATATATTGTTAAGTTTTAAGAATTCCTCTAGATCTCTCGTTGGTGATACACTTGTAAAGGCTTGCTCTAAAAGTGTGTTTTAATCATTATTTACTAAATAATATATTGAGCTACTTTTGAGTGTGGGGTTTTCTCCTAAAAGGGTTTTCTCCATGTGCACCTCTATTATGGTATTTATTATTTATTTTCTATTTAAACATGTGTTTTTTCTTTCTATAATTGTTGAAACATTAAAATTTGTACAAGAATCTCCTCAAAATATTAGTATAGGAAGCATTTTCACATTTCTTGCTTCCTTTCATTTGGTATAAGGGTTTGATCATCTCATATTCTAAGAGTTGGGTAGAGGGTCTTTTGTATTAATCTTTATTTGAGTGGGAACTTGTGTAGAGATGGTTTTGGTCTTATTATGGGAATATATGGAAAGCACATTAATGATATATATGGAAAATTTCTCAGGAAAATACTTTGAGTTATGGAAGCTCAAGATGGACGATGTGCTTGTAGATTGATATCGATATCGAAACCTACAACTACATCACAAGAATACTAGGAAAAGATAGATAAAAAGAAAAAGGTCTCAGTAGAATCATTTTGTCTTATTTAGTGTTGTCGAATGCACATGAAAATATTATCATAGTGAATATTTGGATAAATTTATCAGGCTAAATGCCTAGTGAATAAGCTTTTCTTGAGAAAGAAGTTGTATACCCTTAGGATGGAGGATGGTGGGTCTATGGTCAGATATCTAAATGAATACGGTTGTTACCTAGTTGCACTCCATGGGAGTGAAAATGGAGGAGGAGGATTAGTATATGAATTTACTATGTTCTTTGGTTAAAAGCATAAAGTTGTGTCACACTTTTACAAGGGAATCAACCAACACTAATCCAAATTTTTGACTTGAATCACTAAAAAGTAACATATATGTTTTGAATTATTAGTGCAGTCTCATAAGAGCCCTAAGAGCAAAAAAAATTCCAAACTATGATAAAGTAGTTTTCAATGCTCATGACACCTAAAACTGTTCTATCTAGACCTAGATGTGGAAATGGGATCCCTCCATATTAATCTCTCTCAATTTTGGTCAAATCCACACTGTTTGATCTTTCCAACAATGAATACATTCTTGCAAAAAGTTTCATTTAAGAGCAATGCAAATGTGGAAACAATCATATCTTACATTTGGTGCATGGTGGGGCCAAACTGATTGTGCCAATAAATAGAATTAAGTGAAGAAAAACTTCTTTTGGGATGTAATTAATTAGGATGTTAAGGAATTCATAATTGAATGTGATATGTGTGATCAAAATAAAATGAAAAATCTTAAGGACCTAATATTTTTTTAACTGCTTCCTATTCTAGACACCACTTGGATTGATATTTCTATGGATTTCATTATGGTCCTTCAAATATCAAGAGGTAAACATGTAATTTTGGTTTTTGTGTACCACTTGAGAAAATATCCCCATTTATGTGAATTATCTCAACTTTACATTATTATTCTAGTTGCTTAATACTTCTTGGATTCTATCTTCAAACTCCATGGGATGCCTTGTTGTATTGTTAGTGATCATGATTTTGCTTTTACTAGCAATTTATGGAAATAATTTCTGGCACTACCTTGAACATTAGTTTGACTTATTATCCTCAAACTAATGACTGAATTAATATTGTTAACAAATATATTGAGACTTCCTTTTTTGTGTTTGAGCAATAAGAGCAATGGGTTTGGTGGCTATGGGAAAGTGGTGCTATAATATAACTTATCATAGTTCTTCAATTATAACCCCTTATGACACCCTCTAGAGTACTCCACCACCTTCCTTTGATACTTATATATTACAAGTTTTTCCTAGTCTGTAATAGTTGATAATACTTTAGAAATAGTGGGGTGGTGGGCCTAGCTTGATTGGCTAAAGCATTCTGTTGTAGGCAAGAGGTCACAAGGTCTAGTCTCCCCACCATCCCCATGGTACTGGAAGGTGTGTCAAACCAATGCCACCAGTCACGTGAAAATGGTTTACTAGGCGCACTACAGTTCATAGGGGGACGGATACCCGATCGATTCTTGTATTCTAAAAACAATAAAAACAAAAACTTTAGAAATAGTGAGGACATCTCCAAGATCCTTAAGAATAATTTGGAATTGACAAAAAATAACATGAAATAATAGGTGGATTAATATAAGATAGAGCATACCTTTTATATTGGTGATTGGTGTTTTATGTCTCCAATCATACAAGAAACTTTCATTGCAAGACAATCAAGATGATAAGTTGGGTCCCAAATTTTATTGCCCTTACTAGGTGCTCCAATTTATTGGTGAGGTTAAATACAAATAGTCCCCTCTAAGCTCCACCATATTTTTCATGTCTCTTGTCTCAAGATTGTAATTAGGACTACTATTCAAATTCCAATAGAGCTACTAGCATTGGTTTTGGAAAGGCAATAAAATCATTGTGTTTCTCTAATTTCTTCATATTTCTCTTTGTAATATTTTATTCATCTTGTAGGTTTATAAAAAAAATCATATATAACAAAATATGCTTGGTTAACTGTCCCAAACATAAGTGTCAATATTTAGTAGCTCATTACATTACAATCCTATGCAATATTCACATTTCAATTTCCTTGACCAATAAGGTTGCAATGTATGTTAGTTGATGCTTATTTTTATTAAGTCTAATGTAAATTATATGAGTATTTTTATATTCAAAGTAAGATAATTTATATCATAAATCTATGAATTGGTAAAATATTTCCAAATTAAATGCCCTATGCTTCAATACCCAAAACAAAGTGCATCGTTTAATATTATGTTTTATCATTGGCATGACACATGGATTCTCACTCTTTTATCTAGTTTAATGTTATTAATGAATCATCTAGGTGTTTTATTATTCTATAATTATGCACTTAAACTTCTCATTATGAAGCAATATCCAGGAAGATAACTCACAGACAAATGACATCACACATCAAAACCTAAGAGAAACCAAAAGATCAATTGATCCAATACTTGTGAATCATGAATTCTTGAAACAAGGTAAGGTTGGATTTTTATAAGATTCATGTTATCACTATCAAATTAGATAGTAGGATGCCATATTTATGGTGAATGTAGCTTAAAAGGAATAAAATGTGAATTATCTAATAATCATTATAGAAAATATAGACAAGATTGGTAAAACAAAATTGTATTAACTAAAAAGACATATAAGTATATAATGTTATATGTTGATAAAAGTGTAATATACGTACAAGAAAGACATAGGATTACAACAAGGCCATATAGGAGTATAATGTCACATATATTTAACACAAAAAACAATGTATAAAATTTCCATATAGGCATACACCAAGTCATAATATAATCACTTACCTCTAGGGGAAGTGAAGAGTTCCTGAGCCTTTGCTCGGCGAGTGGATGTAGAGGCAAGCAATGATGGTTACTTTCGAATGCACTGAATTGATCTTCTGTCTACTTTTTTTGGATCTCCACCTAATATAATAAAAATTATACACATTAGTATATAAAAAATGAATTAAAAAGAATGAAATATAAGGGAGCAATCACTCACCACCATCTCATAATTGTTGTGAAGCAATCATTGCCTCTCTTTATTTATCCGAGGGTTAAGTGCACAAAATGGAGTTGTGACTCCTTGTGATAATCATCAAGAAAAAAATTAAACTACACATGAATATCATTCAAGTTTGCACTAATAGACGCGGGATAAAACAACATGTAGATTATGAAGTTTACTAATTTATCTCATAACTCTATCAAAGGTTCGAAAATAAAACTATTGTGATGACATCCACCTCCATTGTGTTGTAAGTATGAGTAGTTGGTTTTGTCATTGATGTCAACTGGTTCATACTGTTGGTGATTGTTGAAAGTCTATTGATGGTTGAAAATTTGTGATGATGCTTTGATTAGTTTCATTATGTTGCCATCAGTAAGTGTTACTAGTGTCAACCTCTAGTGTTGCTTTGATAAGAATGT
>VDFB02388500.1:0-13560 GCA_007258455.2 Sequoia sempervirens | reverse complement strand
TTAGAAAGGAGACTACCACAATTCTCAATTAGTAGTTATATGAAATAGTAGTTTGTGTGTAGAGCCATTAGGCGGCTAAGGGCCTAAGTAGATTAAGTCACAGACCTTTCGCCATAGTGCTTTTGAAGTGCTAAGTGCTGGTTTGACAATGCTTTATATATAGATTTAAAAATTTGAAAAATTTAATAAGACCGTCAAACCTACAACCTTGCAACTTTCACCCCACCACCCTACTCCCACATTTGGGGCGGACTCTTTGGCACACATTTTTTCCTCGGCGAACACCCAACAAGTGTAAGCACCCCATGTCAAAACAGTCCCCACTTCTCCCGAATTGCAATGACAAGGTCCTTTTGGTCTAAAATTCCGAAAAACCCATTCACCGATTTTGAGTTTAAACTCCCATCTCATGAACTTTTCCAATGATCTCAATTTTGATGGAAACATAAGTCACCATTGACTTCTTTGAGCCTCTAAACATAAGCTGAAGAGGAAAAGTGCTACTAGAGCAACTAAAATAATAGAATTACACCTTAAATCTCTGGCTAAAACATTGATGCATATCATTTAAATAGTTTCATTAGATCTCTCGAAAACCCTTTGATTTCCAACTATTCCAAAACATTAAGAGAAGAGGTATTAAGACTTCATAAAGATCTCACAGAAGAACTCAACTTCCCTCAAATCAAGAAGATACTTGGTTAGATTTCTGGGGCCAAAAGCTTTGATACCTATGTTAGGAAATTCAAATAGATTGAATAACCTAAGGAATTTTTAAGAGAAAAATCAAAGTTACAAATTCAAAACATAAAACAAACACATTTTGAGAGATGATGTAATCGCCTAATATGTGATAGAATTGTATTATGAGTCCTAAGCGAAACCAAACCTAACAAATAAACGCAATTTTGACCCAAACACGTACTGTGCGCGAGCCTGCATACTAAAAATAAAGATAGGTTGGAGGTGGAAAATCCAACCAATAGGAATCAACCACAAAAAGTGGACGATGCCAACAAAAGTGGAAAGTGCTCTACCCTTTAAGGAAGGAGACACCACATCACTTATCTCCTAGTTATAAACTCACTTTATTATCCTAAGAAAGCTTAATAAAAGTGTAGGAAAAACCTAGGACTAAGGGAAAATAAATTAACCCACTAGGAAATAAAAACCTACCACAACAAGTCCTACTGGATTACAAAGATATGATTTACAAATTTACAAGACTGATAACACAGCTTGCACTTGATATGATCTACCTTCAGACACTTTCCTATATAGCATATGATCTGATAATGTAATACAATGATTGGAATACAACTCCCATTACATCATTCAAATATTTTCATTAAGGTCACTAACTACATAACATTCCTACACTCCCACACATTCATTAAATGAATCTTATTCATAAATATATACTTTTCAATACATTAATAATACTTCATGTTGGCCAAGAACCTCTTAACATCATCTATAATTAGCTAGGTTAGCTAAGGGTAGAGCTAAATTCAAATTGATATGAAATGTTTAATGGATTGGTCCTAAATCAATTTTGTTTCTGTCAATAATAGATGATGTTATGTGCTTCCTTTAGAGATCTTAAACTGAACTTATTTCATCTTCACACACTTCCTCCAACTAGTGCATGCTTCCCTTCTTTGGGGAAAACATTCAGATGTTATCCTTAGTTAGCCAGTCAAAACATAATTCTTTGTTACTTATAACTCTCTATTTGATGAAGCTCAACCTTTGAAACTTTGGAATGTGATACAACATGAGCAACATTCCTTTAGGTCCAAATTTCAAGTCAAAGCATTTAACTGTGGTAGAATGCAACAAAAAACACTATTACAGTATGATACAATGCATGAGTAGCAATCCATAGAATACTTATAAAAATACTTCTAAACTACTTTAGGTAGTTTTCTTTATAGTGTAGATCATGCAAGCATGCTTTTCTCAAAATCTTAGACATGACATGATAGTAATACTTCTTGATTTCAAAAGCTCAAACATGACATAAGTAATTACATTTAATTTGCTTCAATTTGCTGACATCACTCCTTTGACATCACTGAGCACCTTTGACATCACTAGTACCTTTGACATCAATGAAAATATATGTTCATCATCCATATTCCCAAGAAACCCATGGATTGAGTAACTATGATGATGAGTTTAAGGTGATTTTAAAGGCTTCTCCAATGGGATGGTGGTAGATTTCAAATGGAAATTCAAGATGCTTAAAACCCCACCAAAACTCCCCCTACACATTTAATGTGGATTTCATGAAACATAAATCCAACCAATTTATTAAATGCCAAAAAAAATAATTTTTATCTCCCTACCTTTGATTCGGGAAAATTTCAAAGGACATTTGAATCAAGTTTAGTGTGAATCGTAATGCAGATTTCAAACCATTATAGAGTTAAACGAAGATAAAAATGAAAACTAAAACTATTTTAAACCAAAGCCCCATAGATTTATTTGTAAACATAATGTAAATGAAATGTCATTCATGTTATAGATTCCAAACTATTAATTAAAACTAAATGTAGGTGGATTTGAAAGCTTGTTTAAACCTAATTTATGGTCAAAACTCAAAATTTTCTACAATCTGATTAAATTTTTTATGGAGAGAAAACTTCAAGGGATTATCAAATACAATATAGCCACATATTTCAAAGGTTATAAACCCTTGAAACTCTCATTAAACCATTATCCAACTGGATATGAAGAAATATTAAAATGTGAATAAATTAAAATTGTTTGCGTCAAAATTTTGTTTAAAAACATCAATGGATTTTAAACTAAAATAAATTGACTGGGGGTTTGAGAGCTATGGGGTATACATAGTCCCTTTCTTGTGTATATATACCCTACTATGCTCCTGCTTATATCCCTTAGTGCCTACTATGTATATGTATCCAAAGCATATATTTCTTCTTCCCACACCTATTTTGAGACTTGTAAACAAAAAATAAACATATATTTTGTGTGTATATTATAGTGTATGCCTCAAAAAATTTGCAACTACAAAAACTTGTATATGTGTCCTTGTCCTAGTATTTTTTATGCACAATATGATGTCTATACAATATGAATAGTATGACTTTTGTACAGTCATATGAAATATCGTATAACTACACTTTCAAGTGACCCTACAAAATATGCCTACAACTTTTTGCCAGAGATATATCAAGTGTTATACATCAAATTTTGTCTCTTGTCCATCTTGATCATAATCATGCACTTTTTTTTTCCTTGGAGAAACCTACAAAAAATTCGATAACAAATACCACCCCAAAGCTTGTAGGACTAATTAGTGAAAATCAACCCCAAAGTGCATAAACAAACAAATGGAGTATAATGCCCAACTGATTTTCCAAAATGTAATACCAAAGATTAAAACTCAAATAAAAATAAACAAGCAATGCAAGCTTCTATTCCAAACTATGCAAAACCTCTAGATAGAGCTCAACAATGAAAATACAACAAGATAATAAAATCAAAATTTGGATTCAAATGTTACCAAAGCATCCATTGTTGAATTATTTTCTTCTTGAATGATAGGGATGTAGATGCTCCCTGCTTGAATGATATTAATATTGATAGCATATACTTATTTGGATGAGGGATTCTTGAATTTATAGATTTTGGGAATGGGGAATGAATGACCAAGTTTTGATTTTGAGATCAAGGGTGGAGAATGGTTGAGAGGAATTCCCTAGGGTATAGGATAAGATTGAGGGTGAAGATGAAGGTAGTTAGAATGTGAATGGCTAGGATTAACTTACCAAATTAAGTAGTTGTGAGGATGAGGGAATTAGGGACATGTACACCTGAGAAGGCTATAACTTTGGGATGTATTGAGAGAATAAGGGGACCATAAGTATAAGTGCTCCTAGGTGTCCAATATCCTTGAAATGTGTTGAGAGAATAATGAGAGCACAAGGAAAAGTGTTCCTATGTTCCCATTGTTCATGGAAAGTGGTGAGGGAATATAGGCTTAATTAAATAATAATATTATTTAATTATTTTAGCCACATGGATGAGATGGATAATAGGTGAAACATGTAATTATTACCTATATTTTGTACTTCAGAGTGTCTCCTTGTGACCATCCATGCCTGTGGAGCACTGTGGTGGGGACAGTGCAGGTGAGACTTGTCCCTTGGGGATGAGACCCGTCCAGGCTGTGACACTACATTAAGCTTTGACAGTATGGGTGATGGAGATGATAAATTGACGACGATTGCATTTGTTTGGTAGAAGGGTGTGTGTGAATTGTTAAATTTAGTGATAGGGATCATTTCAAAGGGCGTTGGAGTATACATATGATGAAAAGGCAGTTGACGTGGCTAAATAATCGTAAAACATATCCAACCCGCGGAATCACGGTTGATGGTGCAATATACCATTAGAATGGACGTGGCTAACCATCATTTACTAAGAACAATGACATGATATTAAGAGAAATTATTGACCTTATTTCAAAAAATATTTAATATATTAGGATAGAAAATATACCCCATACCAATATGTTCACTGTCACTATTCGAGCCTCCCAAATTAGCAAACCAATCAAATAATTGATTACCCTCTCTAAAGTGTGGATAATATTAAAATTCTTGAAATATTTAAGAAGCTCCACTTCATTAATAATGATTTTGTTGAATTAAAAATGGGTAGAAGCCCTTGAGTTTAATATTTCAATGATTTTATTGGAATGTCCTTCAATCTCAATGTTAGAGATTCTTAAGAAGGGAAATTCCCAAAAGAGAAACAAAGGATTTCACCATGTTGCTAGATTGGATGTCCAAACTTTTTCACATTATTTGAAATGAATTCACCATTCTAATATTTGATAAATCCTCCCCCTCTAACCTATCTTTGGTTACCTTTTTATGATCCATCAAAATTAACTTTGAACCAACCATTATCCAAAGGCTTCCAAATAGTGACACTTATCCTTTTTTATTTAGATGTGTCAACATTGTCGAAAGAAGTCTTGAGATTCTAGTTTTTAGATATTAGTCTCTCAACAACTATGACCATTTTCTAAGGTTTAATTTTATTCTAGAAGATCTTGTTGTTCCTTTCTTTCCAAATTCCCAAAAAATTGTCAGAAAGAGCTTGAATTCAAATTTATTTGATTACAAGGTGTGTAAGTTTTCCGTTGTTTAATATATTCACGTTTCTTTGGTGAGGAATACAAGGCTTTAAGGAAGAGAAAAAGAAGCTACATCAAACAAATCCTTTCCCTTCCACATGATAACTAGCTATGCTACATAGGTGACAAGACCCATATTATGGACATCGAGCCCTCATGGGTGGGTGCAAGGTTAGATCCCTTTAGAGAGCATGGAGGAGGAGGACATGTATAACACATTACTACATGTATGATGGTATTCATATGACTATCATTTATTTGGCCTAAGAATGACCTTTGATCTTCCATTAAGTCTGGTATTTTGTGTTTAGTTTGGCACTTTTTGATTGCTTATCTAAGCCAGTCAAGATCGACCATTTGTAAAGCCAAGGCTTGGAAAGTTCCTCCTAGAAAGAAATTCTCGCTCACTGAAATCTCTTGCATCGTTTTATTAAGAGATATTTTAGAATGATGCATTTTAAAGTCATCACCAAAGCTGTTACAAATCATTATGTCAAGCGATGGTATATGGAGTGTTTTCAGAGGCAAAGCATCATGTTGCATGAATTTTGCACTTGATGCACTTGGTCATTTCATTCACAAAGATATGGAGCTTGTTGCATTACTTGTGTATGTGGACAATGGAGCCTTTGTTGGGAAACCAAAAGACAACATCGAAGCTCCCCGTCTTACCACCTTTGTGAAGATAATTGATTCCCACAAATCTTGGTTTTCTAGCGTGGAAAAAATCTGCTACGTGTGACAAAAACATTTGCTATTCTTAGCTAGTAGTTTAGTTTTAAAGTAGGTTTTTTTAAAGCTTCATTTTCCTAATTTCATTGAATAAAGAATGTGTTTCATTCTTAGTTTAGAAGCTACATTTTTTTTTTCTAAACACCACAAACTCTATTTATATTCAAACTTTTGTATTCTCTTGCAAGCAACAATAGAGAGGTATCTCTGTATTAGAGACAGTTAAGAAACAATGCAAAATTTTATGTATTTTGAATATATTATTTGTTTATTATTGTTGATGTTATGGTTGTGCTACTGATATGTGGTTGTCATTTATGTCAACACTATTAGAATTAATGTCTTAGAGGTTGTACATATGTCGAGGATATTGAGAAGATTGTAATGAAATAAGTTGTAGGTTGTCAGTGGTGAAGTGAAGTTCAGTTTGTTGGTGAGTTCAATACGTTGATGATCATAGGTTTTGGATTAAAGGGTTTCTTGTTGAGTATATCTAGTTTATCCACATTGAGTTTTAGAGATCTGTGTGAAGATTTTTTTGTGTTATGAAGATTTTTATTCTGACAGTTATTTTGTTGCTTCAGTTAGTGTTCCTAAATGAAGATGATTTGATTTCAACAAGTTTAGTTGTTGTGGATGCTTCTCTAGTGATTCATGATGTTTGTGGATTTTTCTAGATATTTCTCTATCTATGTTGCACATTTGCATTGATTGTTGTGCTTGTGATTCGATATTTTCTCTTGCATGTTCATGTTTTTCATGTTCTTGGTTGATAGGGTGTTGTAGCGTGTTGTGGATCTTCGAGGATTAATTTTTGAAGGTGGTTCATGTTTGAGAATATGATTTTGGGTCTTCACTATGTTGTGGCCGACCTTGGTTGATTTTCATTAATAATCTTTAATGTTTTGGGCCGACAGTTTGTATTCATTTTATTATTTTATTAAGGCCAACTTGTAGTGATCCAGCCCCTACTAAATTTGTTAGTTGCTCAAATGTGCAGAAAGCTCTAGTGGCCAGAGTTGAAGAGAAAGATGAATGGGTGATTGAAAATGGATGCTCTCATCACATGACAAGTGATAAAAGAAAATTTGTGAGCTTGGAAAAGTATGATGGTGGTGTTGTGAGATTTGGTGATGATAAAGCTAGTGTAATCTGTGGCAGAGGATCCATTTCTCTTGATGGTAAGAATAATACTAATGTTGTTCTTTATGTGGAAGGTTTAAAGCATAATCTATTAAGTGTCAGATAGATGGTTGACAAGGGATACAATCTTCAATTCAAGAATGGAAAGTGTAGAATATTGGAAAGTTCTGGAAATGTGATTGCTTTAGGTACAAAAATAAAAGGTAACACATCTTTTCACACAGATACTTCTAGCAAAACAAAATTTCAGTTGATGAAAGTTGGTTTGTGGCATAGAAATGTGTCATGGCTTTGACTTATTATTGTTGAATAAGTTCTCAGTGAGTGAGAAATCTTCCCTAAGTTGAGTGGCCTACTAATACTATATGCAAGGAATGCGGTTAGGGAAGCAAACTAGAATTTCATTTAGGAGAAAACAACATTGTTCTGCCAAAAGTCCTTGGATACTAAGTAAAGAAGTTTTACAAAGGAGATAGGTACTTCCGTATTTACTTATTCAGTGGTCTGGGTGATGTGGGTTTCCCTTTGCTTAAAGGAGAGATTTAAACTCTAAATATTCCGAAGACTTTTTTGAGCTTTCTGGTTGAGATAGGCGTTTGAGAAATTATCTTTGAGATCAGATAGAGGTGGTGAATTCACTTTTGGTGAGTTTAATTCCTTTTGTGAAGTGCATGGGATAAAGAGACAATTATTTGTTCCACGGACCCCTAAGCAAAATGGAGTTGTGGAAAGGAAGAACATGGCAGTTCAAGATGATGCTAGGACTATGATGCTAGAAGGAAATTTTCCTCATATCTATTGGAGATAAGTTGTGAGTATTGTTGTTTACATCCTCAATCGGGTACAAGTCAAAGGTGATACTGGTAAGACCCCTTTTAAGCTATGGAATGGTCATAAGCCTACTATTAGATATTTCAAAATCTTTGGAAGTAAATGCTATATCAGAAGATATGAAGAGATAGGAAAGTTTGATGCTAGGAGTGATGAAGGAATCTTTCTTGGTTATTCTACTAAGAGCAAGGCCTACCGATGCTACAACAAGAGATTGAGGAAAATAGTAGAAAGTGCAAATGTCAAGGTTGATGAGGACATAGCTAGACCATCCAAAACCTATGGATATGATTTAGATGATCAGAATAACAGTTCAGTCACAAGAAATAAAGTTTAGACTCAAAATCAAGTTCAAATCATTCTAGTGAATCAAGAAAATCAAGAGGAAGGAACTAGTGAAAGTGCAAAGGAGAGATCACAAGAGCCAGAAGTTCATGAACATCCTAAGACTCCAAGGTATGTAAGAATAAATCATTGGAAAAATTCAAAATTCCACTGTTTTATCAGAACAAAAGGTAATTTGAGGCTAGGAAGGAGAAATATTGCTAGAATATTATACACGGAATTTCCAAAAAGCTGAGCCTAAACAGTACTGAATTAACCATAATAGAAGCAAAAGTGGGTGGAAAGAAATGAAAAGAAAGAAACTACAAAAAAAATTGAGAGAAAGAGAATAATACATGGATTCCTTGTTCCTAGACCCTAAGGAAAAATGTAGTGGAACTTAATGTGTCTAACAGAAACAAAATTTGAATATCAGGTGAGAGTGGTTAGGAACAAAGCAAGATTGGTGTGTAAAGGATATTCACGGATGGAAGGAATTGAATTTAGAGAAGAAAAAATTTCCCTATTAGGATTGAAGCTATGATATTATTTTCTTCTTGATCTTGCTTACAAAAATTACAAGGTTTATGAGATGGATGTCAAGTCAACATTTCTAAATGATGAACTGGAAGAAGAAGTGTATGTTGACCAACCTAATGGATTTCAATTGACTGATCAGGGAGATATGGTTTGTCACTTAAAGAAAGCATTGTATGGAATTAAACCAGGCTAAAGGCATGGTACATGCTTTCAGATTACCGGTAAAAATGCCAGCTTTTGGTTTACTAAAAAAGATACTAACAAATACATGCATCTATAGATCGCCAAAATTTAGTTATATTGGAAGTCCACAGCTGGTGGTATCATTTTTAGGAGGAGATGATGGTTTGTGAAGGTTTTTGATGATATGCGCTATGAGTTTGAGTTCCTATTAACTAGGTCAGAAATTTCCTTTACAGTTTTACCAAATTACTTTCGAGTTAGATAAAGGATCTTCTCTTCATTGATATAATGAGAAAGAATTGCTCAAGAAGTTTGGTATGGAAGATTCAAAGCCCGAACCATTTTTACCTATGACGAGATACTAATGAACTGAAATGATGATTCTTTGAAAGGAAATTAGACTAGATATAGATCGATGATTGGTGGATTGCTTTGCTTGACTCAAACTAGACCAAATATCATAAATGTTGTATGCATTGTTGCAAGATTTCAAGATGATCCAAAGGAATCTCATGTAACAATTGTGAAGAGGATTTTCAAATACTTGAAAGGGACAGTTGATTTTGTCCTGTGGTATCCTATAGATGATGATCTTACTTTGGGTGCTTTTACTGATGTTGATTGGGCAGGTGATGTGGATGAAAAAAAGAGTACTAGTGCAATTAACATTTCTAATGAACCCATTGCTATATTCTGTGATAATTCAAGTGCAATTAACATTTCTAAGAATCTATTACTACATTCAAAGACCAAGCATATATCTATCAAGTTTCACTTTTTGAGAGAGGTGAGTGAAAAGGAAGTCAGACTGGAGTATGTGTCTACTAAGGAGCAGACTGCAGACATCTTTACAAAGTTGTTTCCTAAGGATACTTTTGAGTATCTTAGAGGGAAGTTAGGGGTGATTACCCCTCCTAATCAGAACTAATATGCATTAACTTTCTTCAATCCGTGCATTTCACGGTCATATTTTTGATCTAGATTGATGTTGTGGTGGCTGCTATTCAGGGGGAGTAGTCAGATGCTTAGATATGTGGTTCAGAGCTTGTATGGAGAAATAAATCTTTGTCATTGATGTCAAAGGGGGAGAAGAGTCATGTGAGAAACTATGAATTATCTAAGAAGAAGTCATGTGGGAGAAGATTTGTTGAGGAGAAAAGAGTTAGAACCTAAGGGGGAGTAACTGCTAAAGATAGTTGCATTGATGGTGTTTTTCACATAATGTGTTTCCATCAATGCCAAAGGAGGAGATTGTTGGATATTGTGGTTGTGTTGCTAATATGTGGTTGTCATTTGTGTCAACACTATTAGCATTAATGTCTTAGAGGTTGTATATATCGAGAATATTGAGAAGATTGTAATGAAATAAGTTGCAGGTTGTCAGTGGTGAAGTGAATTTCAGTCTGTTGGTGAGTTCAATACATTGATGATCAGAGGTTGTGGATTAAATGGTTTCTTATTGAGCATATCTAGTTTATCCACATTGAGTTTTAGAGATCTACATGAAGATTTGTTCGTGTTATGAAGATTTGTATTCTGACAGTTATTTTGTTGCTTTAGTTAGTGTTCCTGAATGAAGATGATTTGATTTCAGCAAGTTTAGTTGTTGCAGATTCTTCTCTAGTGATTCATGATGTTTGTGGATGTTTCTAGATCGTTCTCTATCTATGTTGCACGTCCGTTTTGATCGTTGTGCTCATGATTTGAGATTTTCTATGTGTTCATGTTTTTCATGTTCTTGGCCGATAGAGTGTTGTAGCGTGTTGTGGATCTTTGAGGATTAATTTTTGAAGGTGGTTCGTGTTTGAGAATTTTATTTTGGGTCTTCACTATGTTGTGGCCGACCTTGGTTGATTCACATTAATAATCTTTAATGTTTTGGGCTGACAGTTTATATTCATTTTATTATTTTATTAAGGCCAACTTGTAGCGATGTAATTTATTGTTGTGGATATATAAGAGTGATTGCTTTATCATTTGAAAGCATGAGTATGTGAAGTGTGGGAGTCCTATATGTGAATATTGTTTAGATATTTTGAAGGTAGAAGTAAAGTGTGAAGAAGAGTGAAGAAGAGTGAGGAAGAGTGAAGAAGAGTGAAGAAGAGTGAAGAAGTGTTCATGTGCTTAACCAGAACTGTAATCAGGCATTAGCAAATGCTATTTTCTTAGTTCAAATCTTGTGGATATAGTTCAATCTTTTATAAGACAGTGTGTCTTCCTTGGGCAATAAGCCCTTCTATATTTGAGCAGTGAGCTCTAGGCAATGCGCCTTAATGCATGTGCATTCCCCATTCATATTTCTTTATGCTTTTAATAGGGTATAATCTTGTGGACTAACCTCCACTGTGTTTTTTCCCCTAATAGGGTTTCCATGTAAAGAATTTTGGTGTTATGTGTGTTTCTGATGTGTTGTTGATTTATGCTTTCATGGTTATTGATTAGATCTAAGCATAAGGATAATAAGTTGAATAAGTTTGAAATTATGTGAGAATTGATTCACCCCCCCCCCCTCTCAGTTGTCTGCCCTTGCGTTGCCAACAATTATGAGGTATTTTATTTTTTCCATTTTTCTTTTCATTTGAATCAGCTAGTTTAGAGGTGAGGCTTGCTTTCAAAATCTACAATTGGTATCAGAGCAGGTATTTTCTTTTGGGTTTAAGATCTAGTAGTTGGAATTTTTCCAAAGATTATCATGTCGGATTCTAACACATTTCCCATTCCAAAATTTAATGGAAATGAGTATGATTATTGATGCATAAAAATGATGAATTTTTTGATAGGAAAGGATTTGTGGGAGATTGTTGATTCAGGTTACTAGGAGCCAAATGATTGGAATGCTCTCTCATCTAATGATAGAAAAAATAATAAGAAGGCTAAGGAGAATAATTCTTAAGCCTTGTTTCATATTCAAATAGCTCTAGATAAGATTCTATTGTTGAGAATTGCAGGTGCAATGACAACTGAGGATGCCTGGAAGACTCTAAAAGAAGCTTACCAAGGTAGTGATCAGGTCAAAGTTGTCAAGCTACATAAATTGAAGAGAGAATTTGAGAATTTGAAGATGCAAGTAGCTGAAAGTGTGAGTTCCTATTGTGTTAGAGTAAAAGATGTGGTCAATAAGATGGCTACACTTAGAGAAATCATAAACAATGAGGTTATAATAAAAAAGGTGTTGTGGACTCTCACACCAAGATGGAACCATGTTTCCATAATCATAGAAGAAAGCAAGAATTTGACTACCCTTCAGTTTGATCAACTAGTTGGATCTCTAATGTCTCATGAAGAAATATTGAGAGATTCATTTCAAGAGAGTGATGAGAAATATTTTTCCTCTAAATTACAAATCACAAAGAATGAAGATGCCAACAATAGCACCAAAAAAAATCAAGGCCAAGGTAAAGGTCAAAATCAAGTCCAAGGTAGAGGAAATAGAGGCAAAGGTGGTTCAAAGAGGAAGAGGTGCTTCAAGAGGTAGAGGTAGAGGTGGATTTGATAAAAGAAATGTTCAATGTTACCATTGTAATAGGTATGGCCACTTTGAAAGAGATTGTAGATTAAAAGAAGGTAAAAGTGTTAATTATGCTAAAGAAAGTGATGAAAATCCTCCAAATAATTTATTTTATCTTATGAAAAAGCTGAAAATAATAGTAAATATGTTTGGTATTTAGATTCTGGATGCTCTAACCATATGTTAGGAAATGGGAAGTTATTTTCAACAAAGGATGAAAGTTTCAAATCCAAGATTCAGCTTGGTGATGACAAATCATTGGAGGTTGCTGCAAAAGGGGCTATGGAGGTCCACACAAAAGAAGGTATGAAGAGTGTTAAAGGCATTTATTACACTCCTGAGTTAAAACATAATTTGTTAAGTGTTGGACAATTGTGTGAGAATAACTAGAGTTGTCTTTGAAAATAAAAAATGTACAATTTATGATAAGAGTCAGGGCAATAGAGTGGTCACAGTTATGCCTATAACAAAAAATAGGATGTTCCAATTGAGATTTGGTGAACATACCAGGAGCCTTGCCAATATGGCATATGAGGATACAAGTTGGTTGTGGCATCTTAGGTATGGGCATTTAAATTTTCACAGTTTGAAGCTTTTGACATCACAAGCACTAGTTTCTAGTTTTCCCAAGGTTGAAGAGCACAAGGAGGTTTGTGAAGGATGCACTAAAGGAAAACATGCAAGGGAAAAGTTTTCAAAAGGAAATGCATGGAGGGCCCATCACCGCCTTCAACTTGTCCATTTTGATATTTGTGGTCCTATGCAAACAAAGAGTTTGGGTAATTCATCATATTTTATCACTTTTATTGATGATTACTCACGAAAATGTTGGGTGTATTTTTGAAGGCTAATGATGAAGCCCTTGATACATTCAAGATGTTTAAAGCACTTGTGGAAAATGAGAAAGGGTGAAAAATCAAAATTTTAAGGACTGATCATGGAGGTGAATTTTGTTCAAGATCCTTTAAAGATTATTGTGATATGAATGGCATCAGGAGGCAACTCACCACTGCATACACACCTCAATAGAATGGGGTATCTGAAAGGAAAAATTGCACTATGGTAGAAATGGCAAGGAGCATGTTACAAACCAAGGGATTGAGTAACTCTTATTGGGGAGATG
>VDFB02388499.1:0-34971 GCA_007258455.2 Sequoia sempervirens | reverse complement strand
ATTCAAATTCCTAAAATCCATGAATATCCTTATTTCTTAATTCTTCTTGCAAACTGGAAAAATGTTCACTACCTAGGTAGAATGATGTATGGGGTATATTATTTGAGCATTCGACATCTTGTCAATATCCCTGAAAATTGCATCTATTACTTTAGGCTTGTAGTTTCTCTATTTTTGTCTAAAAGAAAATTTCCCTTCCTTTAGGGGAATATGATGCTGAAATTTCTCATTCATGAAATTTTTTAGATCATTGTAGCACCATGTGAAAACCTCTTTATATTTGATGAGTAGGGATATCAAATTTTATCTTTCTTATGGAGAGAAACACTTCCCAATATAATTTTTTTTTGTAGAATCAAGATCCCAAATATTAACTACTTCAAACTCACCAGAGTGGTTAACGGATTCACTCATCTTCCTCTTTATGGACTGATCATGACGATCAAACAAATCTTCTAGGGATACTAACCCCTTAGGAATCTTATTACCTTTTAATTGAATAATCCCATCTTTAAGGTCACTCACATCATTAGGAAAAAATTCCTTGCATTCATTATTACTTCCTTCGAAGAATGCTTGAGCAAAAGCTTTAGTGTTTTCTAAGGTTTGAAAGTGATGTAGATGTCCCCTCCTCTATCATCATCAGGTTCAAATTCTAGGTATCCATTTACAAAGTCACCATATTTATTAGATGAATTGCTTTCCTCCGTGACATCTTCGACAATTTATTTCATGGCGGTCAACTATATAAACCTGTTCATTTTAGCACATTCGGCCCCATCATGATCAGATGTGATATGGAAAGCATACATAATATTTTTATTATCTCTAGTTGGTGCTTCAATCCCCAACCTCTGTTGAGTTGGACATAAGAAAAGTGTTTTATTCCCTGGTTGAAAATTTTCCTTTCACAAAATATCTTGATAAGGATGATTACTTTTGGGCAGTTTCCTTTTGAGAGAAATGATGTCATTAGCTAATCTTAATCATAGGATCTGAAGAAGTGCTTAGGAGTGCCTTGTTTGTATGTAGTTCTCTTTTCCACTTTCCAACTGAGATGAAATCATCTTCTAACTCAATGGAAAGAGATTGTGTGGCCTTAAGAGTATTCACTAGCTACCTTTTTAGGAGGCCAATATTTGTGTTTCGTGCATTAATAAAGAAATATTTTTGTAATTCTTCAAATGGCCTTTTAGCAGCATTAATTCAGGACACCATTGTATTGAATTTAGCAACAAAATCCCTTATAGACTCTGTCACTTCTTTCTTCATTTGAGTGACTTGTGCTATTAAGGTAAGGTCATCATCTATGCTTTTGAATCTAGCTTCAAATTTACTATGCATTGTTTTTGAATTAGTAATACACTCATTAGGTATTTGATAAAACCATTGTGTTGCCACATCAACCAAAGATTCCACGAAGAGTCTAACTACCACATATTCTTATTGTACTACAAGCACACCACAAGTAGCAAAAGGCATCAATGTGTTCCTAGGGAGAAATATTCCCATCACCTCAAAATTTAGGAAAATTTTTATGGGAACCCTTGGGAAAATCATGTAAAATATTCCCCAATTGTAAAGGGCCAATGGTAGCACCCCATGGAATAGGTGTCGGAGGGTTAGTGATAAGAGGAAGATTAATTAAAACCAGAAGGACTATCTTGTGTAAAACCAAAGCTTGGGCAGTAGAATGATTTGAAGGTGTTCTGGTTGGAGAGGCAGGTCTACTTATAGCCCCAACCCTTCATCTAGAGGAAATAATATAAGAAAAGTTACTTCTTTCCAAGACTTCGAAAAAAATATCAGAAATACCCTTAATTCTTTCCCCTCTGGTGAATCTCTGAGAATCCAAGATTGATTTGAATTACTTTCACAATATAACTAGATAAGGGAACCCAAAACTATTGTAA
Organism: Sequoia sempervirens; assembly: GCA_007258455.2. Classification (NCBI taxonomy): domain Eukaryota; kingdom Viridiplantae; phylum Streptophyta; class Pinopsida; order Cupressales; family Cupressaceae; genus Sequoia; species Sequoia sempervirens. The sequence goes on along the minus strand of VDFB02388499.1, from coordinate 33,058 downwards.
TTCATTCATCCCCAACGGAGTCACCAAAAATCTATTGGCTAATAGATTGGGAACCTTGATATGGTATGATTTAATGCCTGAAAGGTGCCAAAAGAACCAACTATAAATATTTACCCTTTAAAGAAGAGAAAATATCCTCTAAATTCTAATGAGGTACAACTCCCTCTTAAGATTTTCAATGAATTAGAAGAACAAGAAATAAATAGAATATTTTCTTTTAACTAGAAATTAGTAAAGGTGAAACCCAATATCAGGAAGGATCCTAATATAAGATGTGAAGTACAAATAATAACTGGAACAATGACTAGTTTAACTTGGATATCACTGAGAATTAAAATGATACACTCAATATTATCTGAAAAATGAAATCTATTATGAAGAGAACTGCATCACACATAGGTAAAGCATAGCATTAAGATACTCCTAAACACACAGATTTAAGGACATCAAATTATCTCCACAATTTAAATGTACACAAACAAATATTGATTTCATTAATAGAAAATAGCAACAAAGTCTAATATAATATTGAGCTTTTCAAAATAGCATCTAGAGAGTTATAGTTTGAAAATAGATACATATATATAAGCAGAAAGGTAACCGCTTCTTTCTTGCCCATAACGGATTAAAACTAAATTTTTTAGAATAAAGCATCTGAATAGTCAGGATGGTGTCACTTGATTTCTTGTTTCTAAGGTTTCCATGGGTCTTTTTTGTAAGGCTTGGAAAGCCTTCATGATATGCAAAAACTCCTTGTGTTGAGGGATAGTCACATTAGTCATTCGCACTTTCCATGCTAGCTTACTATCTTTGATTGTTTTGATACGCTATTCACAAGCCTTCATGAGATCAATCACTTGAGATGAGACAAAATGTAATTCACTGAATTTCTTTAAATGCTCGGCATTAAAGGAATGTGACTCGAGTATTCCCTTGACTATTTTTTGGAAGTTTTCTACCAAGACTTTAACATTTGTATCATCTTTGATTTCTCCTTTGTCTTGTTGCAACCCAAGAGTGACTAAGGTGCTTTGTGCTTCCTTTGAGATACTGGTACATTGGGTCATAATTTCCCCAAGCTTTTTCAAACCTTGTCTAGCGATTTTTAGTTTCCATTCTACGCCTTTATTCCATACAAGACAATGGGAGTCTGTAGCATTGGGTATAATTTGATCTGCTGCCAGATTTTCTATGCCCTAATTCATCATTGTTTTCAATTCAATTTGGCAATTATTCCATGTCTTTTCTTCCTTTTCGACAACAACAATTTCTTCTCCCAGAGTATACCTCAAGGCATTTACTTTCTAGAAACACTTCATAATTTCAAAAATAATAAAATTTTCCTTTTTGATTAGATATTCACTCCATTCTTCTATGGATCTACCTAGGGTTTGAAAACTTTTCATTTTTCTTGTAGCTTATTTTCCAATCATAGCTAGGGGATCTATAGAGGAATCAACCTAAGAAATTGGTTGAGGGGCAAGATCAAAGACAAACCTTTAACATTCAGTTAAAGCTTGAACCTGTGTCTTCAATTCATCTTTTGTCTCCTTATCCTTCTTCGATCGCTCAACCATTCTTGCTACATATACTTGAAAGATTTGGACATCTCCATCTATTAATTTCAAAATCACTTGTAGTCGCTTCAGTGACCTCCTTTTGTTATGAAGGACATGCAATTTCTAAATGGAGGTTTCCTAAATCAACATCATCTACCAATCATCTAGTTTTTTTAATTTCATTGGCTTTGGGGTTGAGGTCCTTGTTTGGTAGAATAAATTGAGAAACCTTCCTCTTTCTTGACAAAGTATCTTCTAGCCAAACAAGTGTAACATGCACATTAGTTTCCTTAGGGCTTGAAAACTCAAACAATGTTTTGTGTGTAGAAGGAGTGTTCATTAGTTTGTTTTCTAATGTGTGTGGAGTAGCCTTGGACTTCTATGACACACTTAATTCTCAGGTGGGTTACTTGTCTTGAGAAGGAGAAGAGTTAATGTCAATATTTTTTAAATACCCTTCTTGTTCTTCACCCTCTTTTTCTTTTTCTAAATTTGGCAGATAAAGAATATCTTCTCCACATTTTTGTTGAAACATATTTTTGTCAGGTAGATTATTATCGCCATCTCCCTGAGTTCCTAAAGGAAAAGACTGTGAGCTAGCACTAGTTGTTCTCACATTTGGGGAAGCTTGAGTGATACTCCTAGAAGGTTGGAGGACGAGACTAGTCTATCTTCTTCTTGGTCACCCATTCCTCTATTTTAGCTAAAACATCAGTGGTAATTGCTTCAATAGTTTCATTTTCCTTATTGCTCCAATCCATGGCAAGGATAGGGTGATTCTCTATCAACTTAGTATTGACTGGGTCTACCACATCAGACCCATCCTCAATGATGCCTTAAAAATCTCAATTCAAACCATAGATGATGATCTGCTCCATAGACAATCTCATATAACTTATTTTCCTAACATCTTATTCATCAAAATAATCATCCCAATAGTCCTCCAGACCAAGCTAGTGAAATAAGTTGGGACTTAATTTCAAGTTGGTTTTGACATAATTTTTAAGATCAAAAGGGAAACATTCATCATATGAGTGAAAATTATCTTTATATAACTCCCTCTCAATATTCAAAGAATCAGACAAGGATTGACATGTGTAGGGGACAAAACCAAAAGGAAAATGAATGGTCACCCTTCTTTCTTGACATATCCTCTCCACATCTACAAACTGTCTACACACCTCAATCATAACCCATTTATCCTTAGGGTACCTTGGGAGTTTGATGGGAAAACCAATGAAACCTCCAATTCTTATGTAGGAAAACCTTTGGAACTAGATGAAGTGGCTACTGTAAAAATTCACAAATTGTATAGCTTCAAGTGACAGTTGCATGTCGATATTCCCTTGTAATTATCTAACCATCCTCATAGTGAAAGTATTTGTTATCCTTCTAAAATGAAGGAAACTCTTATGAAGCTATAATTTATCTAGGTAGTCATAAATAGGCACCTTTTAAGAAGGGAGATCACTTGGTCTCAATCCAAGCTAGGGTCTTGTACTGGAAATGGCGTAGATAAAGTATGAGGACATATATAATAATTTGTTAAGAGTAAAGAAAGTCATCAAATGGTGCATGCGGTCACTGATAATTTCCACCCTATCAAGAAATTATCATCCTAACAACATAATCTGGATGATAAGTACATCCATTCCTAAAACCCGTGTACATTCTCATTTCCCCTCACTCTATGTAATAATACTACAATATCAACTACTTCTTCTACTAAATCATTCCTATGTAGCTTCCAGGGAAATTGATACTTACCCTGCTTAGGTTTTTCCAACTAATTTTTCACTATTTCATTTCTATATAGCCCCTTCTTAGAAAAAAATTCGATTTGGGAATTCGTCATGGTCATAGACGAGTAATTATCCTTTTTTGGGATCTTTAGACATGATGTGAAGGTGGCCTTTTGAATTTTTAACATCAACCGGTTGTCTTCTATCTTGACTTCTCATGTCTATGAGTTATAATGCCCAATACATTATAGGATGAGCTCAAGACATTGTACTACTATAAGGAAGGAAACAACTTCAACTAATCCACTGTTAATTACCCATTGAGTGATGGGCATTGGGTTTGGACTATTAAATTTATCTTTTAATTCACTTAAATTTACAGGCCCTAAATAGGTATCCCCAATATCAGGTCCTTCACAAGTTAGCCCAGATATATATTAATAACCCATGCACTTGAGCTTAGCCATGATTGCAATTTTAGGGCTCAAACAAGAATATATTCAAATAAATTGCAACACAGGGACAAATAACTTAGAGAGATTGTAGACATCGAAATCTGGTTTAAGCCTGCGACTTCAATATTCTTTATAATTCATATTTATTCCATGGTCATGATTAAATAATGTCAATTATTTAATTATTCTTTATAATCTGTTATTTCTTCTATTAATTAAATGATATTAATTATTTAATTAATTCACAATTTTCTTTATTCCATCTGATTAATTAAATAAACGCTTTTTATTTAATTATGTTACTAATTAACCTTATCCTTCTTGTCAAATTAAATAAATTCTTATTTAATTTACTTTCTTATCATATTTCAACTATAATTAAATAAATTCTTTTATTTATTTAATTATTCATTTAAACCCCTTCATCATTTAATTAAATAAATCATGTTTATTTAATTATTCTTCAAATATAGAGTCTTGAATTAAATGAATTATTTAATTCATAAATTCTATTTTAATGCATTCCTCTATATTTAGATAATTGTGCAAATTATCTAAGTATTCACTTTTACTCGACTCAAAGATCTATTTTAATCGCTCAGTTAACTCTTGATTCAATGTCTGAGTGGATTTCTCGAGTAATCTCTTCGTCAAATCATTCAATCATCCAGTTCTAACTCATTGTGTGTACATGCAGATTAATTAAATACTCTTATTTAATTAATTAAACCCTGTGCATGCATTTGAACAAGAGTTGCTTTAATCCATCTTCATCTTTGTCATGCAAAGATAATTCTTCAGTTTTCGAAAATCAAACTTGAAGATTAAATCATTTATTTAATCTTTAATTCTATTTATAATTTATATCACTCATGTCATTACTAACTGTTATCAGAATGCATGACTAATTAGTCAATCTCAACCATCTATTGATCTTTCAATCCTGGCCTGTCATTCGAATAATCAATTTTCTATAAATTGATCTGGTCTTCATCATTCCAATCTCTCTCGAAATCTTATGACTTTTGTGAGCACTTATCTTGAATCTTCGATTTTTTTCTAAATCACTATCATAGGCTATACTTGCACGAACTCTTGAAAATATGAGGGCAATTATACTACAATAGCAAAATGGAGAAGGGCAATCGAGATGAATCATGGAAATACATACAAATTTGGTGAGATTGTTCAAGTTTTATTTACGTTTTTACTTTCCTTTGTTCTTTGTTGCTTAGCATTAGATTGCATTTAGATCTGCATTGCATGCTTGCTTTTGATCTTTTCTTTCTGCACTTTCTTTGCGTTACATTTGGTGAACCCGACGTGAAGACACCATCTTCGCGTATCCATAGAATTTTATTTTAATTTTTGTAGGTATTTCATATGGAACGACGCATCAGCTTGACGAAACGCTGCAATTGGAATTCACAGATGCATCAATTTGACGAAGAGACGTAATTGACTTTTTGAACCGCATTTGACACCAGAAACAACGCATCTAAAAAATTACGACGCATCTACAAATTCCTAAACTGCAACTGACTGGTAAATACCGAGAATGCAATTGCAGAGAAAATCAACGCATTTGACTGGTAAAATAGCGACGCAATTGACTGGCAACTTTTTATTTCTATTTTCAGAAAATCTCAAATTGACAATTGATTTATGTGTTACTAATATCAAATTTTCAGTGTGTGGGCTTTTTTTTTTTGGAGTTAATGAGTTTTTGCAGGATGATTGACGAAGATAATACTGAAAAATACTAATGAATCTTTCTGCAGAACACTTGTCCGAGACCTTAGTTAATTTTCTTGAAACAGACTGTTTGGTAGTGTAGCAAATCTTTCGTTTGGCTTAAAATTAACAAGTGTTTATTGTGTTTGGTGCGAAAGCACAACTGTGTATTACCCTTACAATTTGGTACATCGAAGTATCCTCTCCCCTTGCGCTTTTGTGCAATCTTGGGTTTAAGAGAAATGGTTACCAACTCTAGAACTTGGGCCTATTTTGGTGGGAAAAAGTACTCACCCCAGGACGACTCAGACCGGTAGCACCCCGAACCCGAGGGACTTCTAGCTGGTATATAAAAGTGGATTCTTGGGGAAATCCCAAGAATCATGAGTATGGTTCTGATGAGATGGATCTGAAAGGAGACTCTTGCTGCATGGATCATGCCCCACGAACAAAATGCCTGTACTAAACACCTTTTGTTTTAGAGACCAACCATTTTTGGCCGTTGCTTGGTATAGTGCAGGGTACAGTATCATGTCCGAAGAAACTCACTACTGATCCCCTTGAGTAGAGATATCAGTTTTTGGGAGGTCATTTCCCAAAGAATTCAAAATTGGTGTGCTCAAAAGACGTTAATGAGCCATGGAGGGGAGCCAATGCCACCAAATTTCTAAGCTATCCGCTCTCGAGAAGGAAAGGTGTTTATCACCAATCCGAGGTATTTAGGTGGGCTCTACCAAGTATACAAACCCTAGGCCTTTTGGCCTATTAGGATGTACTTGTTTGTTGTCAAATTACACATTCTTTGAGTCCCAAATAAAACTGAAAACACTTTGTCTTATGATTGTCCTTGTTTTTCGGAATTGGATCACAGAAAATAGAGTCAATTTTAAATCTCAAATCACTGAAAATTCACAGAGAGTCGCAACTATTCACCAGAAGGTCGCAATTGGTTTTTAGAGTCGCATCTGTCATTTGTAGTCACATTTGTTTAACTTTGAGTCGCATCTGTCATTTTCAGTCGCATCTACCAAATTAACTCACAATTGCTTTGCGAAAAAACACATATGTTATATTCTGAGTTGCAACTGTCATTACGAGTCACATCTGTTAGAAGGTTAACCACATCTATTAGAGTCAGATATTAAACTTTATTAGAAAACTACAACTGTTAAACTGAACCGCATCTGTGAAATCCTGTGATGCATTTTCTTGATTATTAGAAAACTAGAATTCACAGTCACTATCCAGTCAACATGGTTATACCAGTTTTAGTTGTCTTTCCACAACCAGTCCTTAAACAAAAATAGGAAACGATTTTGCTCAATTTTGCATCCTTTAGATTCATTTAGTCATTATCATAGTTGTCCTAATTCAGAGTTTGGTCTTATCTTAGAATACATTTTGTCTTTAAATTTAAAAATAGGAAGGTCATTTTTATCAAACTTTAGGATAGGTCCACCATCTACATTCTAGAAAAATCATAGCGTCAACGAAATCTATCATTGAACCTAGTTTTATCAATTTATCCTTTGTCCTACAGAGAGTCCTCCTAGCTCATCAGTCTAGTTAGGAAACTCAACTTGTCTTAGATCCTCATCCTACATTGGTTCCTTGACTTAACTAAATTGACACCTTGGTTAGACTTTAGGTAGTTGGTCACTTCGTCTTAGGTTTATAGAATTGATTATTTTAGAACCTTGCTTAGAATTTGCATCTTTAGATTTTAAACTAGTGTCATCCTAGAACATTCCTTATTTTGCATTCAAAAAATCCAAAAAAATAGACTAGAGTCATACTGTCCGTAGACAGTTTTGTATTCCTTGCATATTGAGCTGATCTTACATGGTTGAAACTAGGTCTAAGAGAAGAGAGAGAGAGAAAATGTCGAACCCAAACGAATTCATCAATCCATTTTCCTCAAGAACTCACAAGACTTAATTAGAAAAATTCACCACTAGAAACACTTAAGGTCACATTACAATAGAAGACATAGAGGCTGTTGCACAAGACCCTGAGTTTGCCTCTTTCGTAGATGAGTACCTAGCAAATGATCGTCAACGATACTAAGCCAAATTGCTAGCTAAAGGTTCTACCTTACCTATAGGATTTGATATCAGCACCTTACAAACTCAACCTACACAAGGGACAAATACAAGGACTGCTAGTACTACTATACCTCAGGTCAGCACAACTATACCATCTGGCACACCTACACAGAGTACGACAGTCCATACGTCTCCATTTGGTACATCCGAGATGACATCGAGATTTAATTTCACTATAGGGGCCTCATCATCAACTCCTTTTGGTCCTCTTGTTGGGATTAAAAGACCTAAAATGTTAGCCTCTACACCTTATGTTGGTGTCACAAGTTCACAGTCAACAACCATACCTAATGCTAGTATCACAAGCACCATACCACAGTCGATGGCCATACCTAGTGCTCAAGTCACTAGTACTATACCACGGATTACACAAATAGGAGGCATTCCCTCCTTCCAATATGGCAATCAGAATCCATTCTCCCAGACTGGTAATCAGAATCCATTCACGTAGATTCTAAATCAGAATCCTTTCTCTCAGATTGGTAGTCAAAATCTGTTCACACAGATCCCTAGTCAAAATCATTTTATGCAAATTCTGACCCAGAACACATTTACCAACATTCCAAATCCAAAACCGCCTCAAATACCAACGTTTAATTGAAATGCATCACGAGACTTTGGATTTCAGAATACATACATGGATCCACATAATCCCCCTAGCACATCTTTGACCCAATTTGACATCTTACAAACACAAATGCATGCACTACAAACGTAAATGGATAACATGTCGGTGTCAACTAAGAAATATTTTTCAACAAAGGACATATGGCCATTTCCCTTTGATAGATCATTGTACATGACCCCTTTCCCTCATGGATATGTCATATCGAATCTCCCTAAGTACAATGGCAAACGAAATCCAATAGAACATATAAGGGAATTTTCTACCATATGCATAGATGTCACCTATGACCCCACATATCTTATGAGACTATTTCCAAGAAGTCTTGTAGGAATTGCACTAGAGTGGTTTTCAAGTCTAGACTCTAGCATCAAATCTTGGGGTGAACTAGTAGAGAAATTTGTGGAGCAATTCTCTTTCAACATAGACCACGAGATAAATATAACAACCTTGTGTCACACAACACAAGATGAAGGTGAAACATTCATCACTTTCTTCCAGAGATGGAGGACTATAGCTAGCCGGTGTCCTGTCGAGATACCTGAAAAACAAAAAGTTACTATGTTCTAGGAAAACCTTCATGCAAAACTGAGTAACTTAAGGGTACATTATTGTACATCTTTTTTGGAACTAGTGGAAAAAGGGATTATAATAGAGAAGGATCTCATTGAAAAAGGCGAACTTAAGACATCAACATCCAATAGAAAACCTGTCGTGCAAAACACCCCCACTGACAGAAACAGATTTTGGTCTCGCAACAAAAATGTCACCAATGATGGGGTAGTTGATGCTAAAATAGTACAAGCGGGACCACTCATCACATTACAGGGACCTCACACTTTTTCCAACACACTTAATGTTGTCAATCAACCTCCTAACATAGTCCAAAATACTCAACGTCCACAACAACAAAGGAGGTTTCAAAAACATGAGTTCACTCCTTTAGGGGAACCCATTGAGTCTGTATTCAAACAACTGTTACAACATAATCTTATATAGCTGTAGGAACCAAGACAATATGATCCAAGTCAATTTAAACCAGCTTGGTGGGATGATAATTCCTTTTGTGATTATCATAGAACTAAGGGACATAACTTACAAAACTTTCGACAACTGAAGAATATCATACAGGATCTTGTCAAAAGGAGAATAATTGAAGTTAGTGGACAGAAACAAAAGTCATCAAACACTGATCATCAAGTCTTTTCTGACCCACTACATGACCATGGGAAAGGAACTGTCCCCAGTTTGAGTACTAAGACCAATATGTCAACCAACTATGCCAGTATCCAACATGATTATAATGTCGGAAAAATCATTCATCACCTTCACGTTGCTGATGAGAATATCAATACCATTACTATCAATACGAATCCTGAGTGCATGGTCAATACTCGTCGTACTAAGATCACTATCTAAGGCCCTCCATGCAGCAAGAACCACAACCTTCCAAGTTACAATATAACCTACTTGACCAGTTGGGGAAGACCACAGCCCAAATTTCAATCTTGGAACTGTTGTGTATTTCCCCTAAGCATCGATCTATTCTCGATAAGGCTTTACAAAACACCACGGTCCCTAATGACCTTGATGTCAATATTTTCCAGGAAATGGTGGGCTACTTGACCAATAATCACCATGCCACATTTTCTGAACAAGACTATGCAACTGAAAAGACGAACCACAACAACCCTTTACATCTAGAAGTCCTTGTTGATGACACCAAAGTTAGACGAGTTTTGGTAGATGGAGGAGCAGGGTTAAATCTATGCACTTTAAAACTAATTAAGGCATTAGGTATCTTAGAAGCATGCGTAGACACAACCAAAATTATTTTCATTAAAGCTTATGATGATGAGGAATGAAAATCAAAGGGGGTGGTAACACTTCCTATCAGAATTGGTCCTACAGTAATGGCGACAAAGTTCTAGGTCTTGGATCTCACCCCTTCCTTATAACCTTCTGCTAGGTAGACCATGGATTCATGCCATGAAGGTGGTCCCTTCCACATATCATCAGTGTCTTAAATTCCCTTACAATGGCACAAAAATAACTATAGATGGTGACCCAAATCCATTCCAATATTGCACCAATATAAAGAGATCCCCCAACGCCAAGTGCCAGTAAACCAAGAGGCTTCATCGTCTAATCCATCTTCCTATGTTGATCCATCCACACTCACTCGAACATCTATTTCACCCTCAATTCCTACCACTCCTAGGGTTGAGATCCAAGACAAGGGTTGTGGAGAGTATTACATGACGACATCTTATTGTGTTAGCCATTTGATTCCTCCTAAGTCATACAGTTTACCTACATCAGGTAGGGGATAGTCTATGGTCACTATACATGTTCCTCCTACAACAAATTTCACTAAATGGGGTGAATTAAGCAAAGAGGTCATAAATACAGAAGACATCACCTCCTGGCTGTATAGGGAAGATGATGAAGAACCTCTCTCACTTGCTCACATTCCTACAAATCTATATGGAAAGGGTTCCACAATCATGCAGAGCGAGGGATATGATGGATAGAGTGGTTTAAGTTTAAACCAAGACGGGAGGATTGAACCAATATTTGTTTCTCAGTGGCCAAAAGGCATACAGATAGGGTTTCAACCTATTTAGATTGGCGTTCCTAGTACCACCTCACCCTTACTTGAGGAATTGAGTGCTTTAGAAGATATTAAGACATCTCATGAACCATTGGACCAATATCATTGTGACTCCCCCAACTCTAATGATTATGAGTGGGATTCCCTATCCTCTACCTCTTCTATGGACCTTGACAAGTTATTTGGAGAACTTGACTTAATGTTAAGATCCTCACCAAATCCATTGAATTTATGTCCACCAAAGAACATGACAAAGGAGGAGTAGTTTAAACACTACTATTGGGAATCACTTGGTCCTACCTCTTGGCAACCTGATACATCTGTTTCAAATCGGACTTAGTACAAGATTTTTGTGACCATATGAATAAATCAATCCTTACTTTTACCCCATTAAACTTTGATAACTCTGACGATGACATGCCCTTAGACTATCCCCAACTCATTGATTGGGACCAACAAGACACACCCATCTTAGACATTTTTGAGAATGACGAAGCAATTGCTGAGTTCCTGGGATTACGAGAAGGCATACCTAATGGTGATCACAAGGCAGATTTTTCCATTGGCTTGGACAATAAAGCATATTTTGGGGAATGTGTTCAACCCTCCAGTCGCAAAAATGAGAAAAATAATAAACAAGATAAAAAGGATGAGTCTCTAGGTGAAAACCGAAAGGCACCTCTAGACAATGAAAAAGTGAAAAGAAAGGACGCATCCGAAGGTGAAAACCTCTCTAAGGCACCTAAGGATGGATGTTTGAACATTCTCCCCATTGCACAGGAAAATTCACCCATGTTGGTTGAAGAATTGGTAGAAGTCAACATAGGCACAAAAGAGAATCCTTGACTAGTTTATTTTGTAGCGTCATTGACAATAGAAGAGCAGCCAGAGTTCCACAACTTCTTTGCACAAAGACAAATAAATTTTTCTTGGTCATATGTAGACATTCCTAGTTTGGATCCTGAACTTGTTCTACATCACTTTCCCTTACAACCAGGTGCCAAACCAGTGAAACAGAAATTGAGGAAAATGCATCCACAGATTGCTTTATTAGTCAAGGCAGAACTCAAGAAACTCTTAGACGTTGGTTTCATTAGATCTATTGACTATGCAGATTGGATTTCCAATCTTGTACCAGTCACTAAACCAACTGGGGGCATCTGCATCTGCACTTATTTTAGAGATATCAACAAGGCTTGTCCTAAGGATGACTTCCCTTTTCCTAACATAGACATGATAGTTGACATGACATCAAGATATGACATGTCCCTTATGGATGGATTTTCAGGATATAACCAGATCAAAATCGCAACTAAAGACCAACCTAAGATGGCTTTCACTTGTCCATAGGGAACGTATTCTTGGAATGTTATGCCCTTTGGACTCAAGAATGCTGGAGCAACCTATCAACGTGCCATGACCACTATCTTTCATGATCTAGTACACACTCTTATGGAGGAATATGTTGATGACCTTATTGTTAAATCCAAGACAAGGGCAAAACATTTATAGATTTTAGACAAGATATTTCAAAGGCTGGAGAAGTATAAAGTGAGACTCAATCCCAAGAAATGTGTGTTTGGAGTGAAGTTAGGAAAGCTGTTAGGCTATATCATTTCCAGATGAGGCATTGAAGTGGATCCAGCTAAGGTAAAAGCAATCATAGACATGCCTCCACCCACTAATCTTAGTCAACTAAGGACACTACAAGGAAGACTGCAATCCATCAGAAGATTTATAGTGCATTTATTAGATAAGACACATCCTTTTCAACATCTACTTAATAAAGGGGTACCCTTTGCATGGACAGCTAGGTGCAGAGAGGCTTTTCAACTAAATAAAGAATATTTACTCACACCACCAGTCTTAATGCCACCTATTGAAGGAAGACCATTGATTATCTATATTACAACAACCCATTCATCACTCAGAAGATTTTTTGCATAGAATGACGATGAAGGTCATGAAAGGGAAGTCTATTATATCAGTCGGACTTTGGTAGGTTATGAGCTCAACTATAGTACCATTGAACGTGCCTGTCTTTCTGTAGTATTTGCTACCCAAAAACTAAGGCACTATATGCTTAACCACCAAACAATGTTGATTGCTAAAATAGACCCTCTAAAATATCTTCTCAGCAAGGTAGCATTAACAGGGCGACTGGCCAAATGGGTTATGATACTTAGTGAGTATGATATCCAGTATGTAGAAAGAAAGGCTATTAAAGGACAGGTCATTGCTGATCAGTTAGTCGACGCACCAATACAGGCAGATCACCCACTAGTTGCAGACTTTCTTGATGATTATATATTTACAATTGACACAAACATAACATGGAAACTGTACTTTGATGGCTCACACACAAATCATGGCTCAGGGGCAGGTATACTGTTTATCACACCACAGGGTGATTCCATCCCTAAGTCATTCAGGATTACATTTCCATGTACTAACAACATAGCGGAGTATGAAGCTCTAGTGACAGGGTTATGCATGGTAGTCAAGTGGAAAATTAAGAATCTACAAGTATATGGCGATTCTCAACTAGTAAGCAGAAAGGTAAATGATGATTATGAGACTAAGGATGAGAAGATTTCTCCCTACAAATGAATGGCTAATAGCTTTAAAGAGTACTTTGACAAGGTCGAATTCTGTCAGATACCTCATGTTTTAAATAGGGCAGCGAATGTTGTGGCTACAATTGCATCACTTCTCGACATTCCTAACAACGTGCCTAAGTTTGAGTTCTTGGTAGAACAGCTTTTGGTCCCAACCTACGATATCCCAGATTCTGAAATGGTGTGTGACATTGTTGGTCCTGATTCCCCATGGTACAAAGAAATCTATGACTACCTTCATGCCGAAGTCATACCCACTGGCTTATCAAATAACCAACGTAGGACATTCCTCTGCAAGTCAACCAAATACACCATCGTCAGAGACACCCTATATAGATGTGCCTTAGATAATACCCTACTGAGATGTCTTGATTCTATTGAAGCACAAGCAACCTTGTGTGGGGTACATGAGTGTATATGTGGTTCCCATTCTAGCGGTCCTACCTTAGCCAAAAAGATTATGAGACTGGGTTATTATTGGCCTACTATGGAAAAAGACTCATATGTCTTTGTAACGAAATGCCACCAATGCCAAGTTCATGGAGACTTGATACATGCACCAGCACAAGAGCTCCATCCAATAACATCACCATGGCCCTTTACCCAATGGGGACTTGACCGCATAGGTAAGATCGACCCCACATCATCAAATGGACACAAATTCATTATCACTGCCACTGAGTATTTTACAAAGTGGATTGAAGCCATTCCTATGAAATACATTACCGATATACAAATTTCTAAATTTATCCTAAATTATATCATCTGTCGGTATGGTGTCCCTCAGTCCATAATTACCGATAATGGCCACCCCTTTAAGAATCAAGAATTCTGCCATTTGTGTGATGAATTTCACATTCAACATCACTTTTCCACTCCATACTACCCACAAGGCAACAGCCAAGCAGAGGCATCTAACAAAACCATTATTAGAATCCTCAAGAAGACTGTCAATGATGTTGGTTGTGACTGGCATTTACAACTTAACCCTACCTTATGGGCTTATTGCACAAGTATCCGTACTCCCACTGGTGCCACTCCCTATTCACTAGTATTTGGTTTTGAAGTTGTTCTTCCTATTGAGGTCGAGATTCCTTCCCTAAGGGTATCCTTGAAAGGCCACATTGATGATGAAGAGTACCGAGTATTGAGACTCCATGAGCTAGAATTCCTGGATGAGTGAAGACAGAAGGCACTAGACCATCTCCAAGCATATTAGAATCGCCTTCGTCATAGCTATAACAAGAAGGTCTTGAATAGAAACTTTGACATTGGTGACCTAGTTTTAATGGAGAACCCAAAGAATCAAGTAGAAAGAGACAAACCAGGAAAGTTTGAACCAAACTGGTTGGGACCTTATATTGTTATAGAAGCTTTTGGATCGAGAGTGTACCAACTCTCTAATTCTGAAGGGAAACCATTGTCCTTGCCAATCAATAGTCTGCATTTGAAGAATTTCTACGCATAGCTTCTGAGATCCTTGTCTTAATTGGCAAAAAAAATAAAATCAAAAAATAAAAAAAATCATTACCAAGGTGAAAACCTAGCAAACAGGAGTCTTGGTAACACCAAAAAAATTAGATAATCTAGAAAATAGTAAAGACAAATAATTCGTCCAATAGTGAAAACCACTATGATGGCGCTTTGGATAAGTACTATGGTGAAAACCTGGAAAATAGGAGCCATGTGTAGTTGACTCTGCTCCTTTGTCTACTATTATTCTAATCTGGCACTACCCTATACATATCGCTTATCCCTATACATAGTCCTTATCCATGTACATACTACCTATCCATGTACATATGCCTTATCTTTCATGTCCATTGTTTCTATATACCATTCATAATAAGTGGTAGTCTTTCCCATACCCTGGAACGATTGACATTGAGTGCATTTCATATCCCCCATTTTACCCTATTCATAATCAATTGGTCTTATAATCGACTGGGGGCAAAAACTTGACGAGTGTCATATCGGTTCTTACATTGGCTGTACTGAAGACATAAAACCATAGAAAAATCCACAAACATCACAAAATGACCTGAGATAATGCAAAAACATCATAAAACGTCAAAAGGGCAAAAAAATCAAAACATTTCAAAAATCCAAAAATAGAGTCAGAGTCAATCACACTTGTCAGTCTTTGTCATTTTTCGAACTACATTGCCTCTATGACTGGATGCAGGCAAGGCCATCTGCTGATGTGCCCCCGAGGCCTTAGGTCAGTCCGTTTAGGTTTGTCTTTATAAAATCATGATTCAATCCATATGTCTATATGACAAGGTCATTGTTCATGTCGAACTACGAGGTCTCTACGTGTATAACGTAGGCAAGGCCATCAATCAATGAGCCTCCAAGGCCGCACTAGGTCATTCCATTAGGGTTCATCACATTCACTCTCACACATGTCTTCTATTTGTAGTCAGTCTTGTCAATCAAATTCAAGTCGAACTATGAGATCTCTGCATGTACAATGTAGGCAAGGCCATCAATCGATGAGCCCCCGAGGCCGCACTAGGTCAGTCCTTTAGGGTTTTTTGTCACACACAGCCAATTGTCAACACATCGTATCAAGTCATGCATCAATCTGGTGAACAAGTCAACAATGTATCTGAGTCAAATCAAACAACTTGCCAAACAAAACAATCAAAATAGATCAACAAATGTCTGCTATAGGATGTGTACTTCCTATAAATAGACATCATCACAGCAACCAATCGGTATCTTATTCAGGATGAGTCCTTCCTGAATACAGCTATCAGTAAAGTAATCTATGTCTTATACAGGATGAGTCCTTCCTGCATAATCAACATTGTCAAACAATCAAACATAGCCTTACACAGGTTATCACATCAACAGCTTCTGACTCAACATCTTATATGATTCATGTCTTTCTGAAACCAGGCTTTGTCATGCCTTAAACAGATAGTCATAACATCGAAACCAGAATCATAGTCTTATCCGGTATGTGTATCTCCTGACATTAGGCTTTATCAATCAATTCTTTTATCAATCAAAACAAATTCAACAAACAGATCAAGTTTTGGCAACTCTTTTACTGGATTTTTGACTTTATGGCTTATTTATCTTATCATTTATCTTGAATTGATGACTGGGAATTATGTTACTAGCTTTCTCAAGGATGTCCCATGAAGGATTTAGAGAAGCAACGATGTATCAGAATTCTATTTTCTTTGACTGTTGTCTGTAAATTGTCTTTTAAACTTTGATTTTTGAGTCATGTTACTAGTTTCCTCAAGGATGTCCCATGAAGGATTTAGAGGAGCGATGACGTCTCATGACCCGTCTTTTCTTTTTTTTTCTATATGTGGTTTGTCCTGACAAAAATACTGGGGCAACTTATTCCCTTAGTATGAGTTAATGACAATCCTTGTCTGTGACTGTCTGTTATTAGCAAGTGGATGACCTTGCACACCTTGATCTATCTCATATCATGGTGTTTGTCTCCATTTGTATTAGTCCTGCCCAATGATGATTAAGTGCAATACCATTTGTGATACGGTGAAACATCGAAGATTACTAATACTAACATCTATCACATCTCTTTCGTTATTTATCAATCTTTATTTCTGTACTAATAGTTCTTCTTTCTTGCATTATGACAGAGTCCTGTGACACACAACAATACAAGTCATCCTGCATACACATACATGTTAGAAAAATACATACATATAGGCATTTATCCTATTTAGGAAATCATGACATAGACATTCATCATCATACAATACATATCATAAGCATTCCATGTACAAAACAAATGTAAATACATCCATCACATTACATTTGTATAGCATCACATGTAGCATGCATTGTACATATAACATCATATTGCATCTCATAATTATAAATTGCATACATCATATAGAATCAACATCACATAGAATCAACATTATATCATTAGCTACATAAACATCATGAAATAAATATGATCATCCATCACATAGGCATATAATATAAACATCACATGAAAAAATAAATGACTGCATAATCAATAAATATAAATGCATATCATGAGAATCACCGCCAAAATCATATAAATATATCACTCAACAGTGTCACATCACAATGTCATAATGTATCATATAAACAAGGCAGCCCGCGGGCTATAGAATCATAATACAATGTCTCGATACATATCAAGAAATATCCCTATCCTAAACTGTCACTATTGTCATGGCTGGCATGTGTAGATGACTGATGCCGAGAACCTGATGATCTATGAGCTGAGTGAGGCCTATCATACAGACCTACTCTACGTGGTTGCTCCACACCCTCTGTGCTAACTGTCCTGGTGCGAGTCCTAGTCTGTGATCTGCTGCTATGTGCCTGCGAGAAGTTGGGAGCCCATCTCTCTGGAGGAACCTCTGCCTCATATAAATCACAATAATATGTCTCTCTCTCTCCCCAGCTATGACTAACTCTCTAGAAAATGTAACTGATGGTCCAGTACATAAGGCTTTGAGCTCTATGAATCTCTGCTCAGTCTCCTATCTTTGAGCTATAGCCTAATCTATGTCCATGATGGCTCTGTCCCTATCTATCTGTAATACATCCCTCTCTGACATCAAGACTCTCATCTGCTCCTCCAAGGATGCCACTTGTGCACACAATGTGGCTATGTCAGGATCCACTACCCTTGTGTCATCATGCCTGGCCCTCACTACCCCATCCTCCTCCTCATCCAACTCCTCTAAAATCTGATCACGAATCTGTCTCTCATGATCATCATCCTCCTCGTCATCCTCCTGGTAGGTGCCCAACAAGCCTAAGGCATCAATCTCTGCCTCCTCTCTGCCTGCCTCCTCCTCTGCTGGGATATCTAGAATGGCCTCCTCTGTGGGCTGCTCCTCCTCTCTACATATCACAACATCCACCTCCTCCCATCCTCTCCCAATGTCTGGCATGGCCACATCCTCATCCCCTCATCCCTCCTCACAGATCGGTGACAATGGTGGCCCTCATCCCCTCTATCCACATCTCCCTCTCCTTCCCCCTCGTCATCCACCTCTGCCATCATCTCCACCATCACCATGGCCTCCTCCATCTCCTTGACCTCTACCTCTGCCACACCTACCTCACAGACCTATCCCTCGCCACTCTATCGGTGCTAGTTGCTCTAGATCTGTCAACGGAATCGGCCTATGTATAGCCCACCACTGATTGTACTCCTCAGTGGTTCCTGGAACTACTGGACCATCTCTCCATCCCCATGGAACTGCCTATAGTGCATCAATGTCTACCTCGGCTGTGGCCACTGGAATCTTTGGACCACATAGGGGGATCTCTTGCGATGATCTCACGAACTCAGCCCGTCCTCTCGACACGTCCTGTACATCTCCAAACTGTCGTAGGACATGATCTGGCAAATGACGCTCTATGATGTGTACATGTGACACTGTCCACCCAATCAAGTACTATGTTTGTCAGCAAAAGGGAAAGTGCTCATCCTCATCAGACCAGTCTCTGCATCCCAAGTATGGCCTCCATGTAAGTTGGACCATCGTGTCTATGGCATGCCTGAAATAACCTGTATCTCCTATGTGGTGCTGAGTGTTCGCCCCCACATAACGGAACGTGTAAGGGGCTCCGTGTGGTACATCTACTATCATGGGTGGCCGAAAGATCACAATGTGTTCCCACGCCCATACCATCAGGAGCATGGTACCACAACTCATGGACTGTGCCTCTCGGTAGACAATATCATGTAAGTGAAAGTACAACATACCAAGGAGACAGGGACCCCATGCATATACCTCACATCTCTCTAGCATCCCTACAAGCATCTCTCCCCATCCCATGGGAAAGCCATGGCCTCGACGGTCAGGAAGTACTATCCCACCTATCAGTGTGCATAGTAGGTAGTCCAACTACCTATACCTTTGTGCTAATACATGCAATCTAATCTCATAATGGTCAAACCCTAGTTGTCTGACGTCTGCATGTGGGTAGTATCGGCACATCTTGGCAATACCCCTCTGGGTATCATAGCTCACCCGTGTACCTCTAATTGGAAGTTTGAGGATCCTGTACACATCCTCCAACATAACTGTGGCCTCTCCAATAGGCAGGTGAAAGGATGACATCTCTGAGTGCCACCGCTTGCACAATGTTGTAAGTAAACCTCGATTCGCCTGAATCTGGGGCATGTCTGTCACGTGTAGTAGACCTAAGTGCCATAGGAACCATCACTCTGCACTCCACAGGCTGTCTCTGAATCAAAAAGTTGTCAGTCTCGACTCTCGCGTATATACACTATCCAACATGACCTGCAATGGCATTATACATGCCTCATGTCAGCATCAAACATCTATCCTAGTGCAAAATGACTAAATTAACAACTAGTCAAATGTGTCGTTATTTTGCAAATGCGTCATTATTTTTCACATGCATAGTTATTTAACATATGCGGTGCATAAAATTCAGATGCGTCATTTCATTAGACACATGTGTCATTCCTTTTTCACATGCGTATCTTCATAATGCATATGCGTATATTCTCAAAAAAAATACCACGGACAATTACTTTTTAAATGCAAATGTGTTGAAATACATACAAATGCATTGCAAAATAAACAAATGCGGCTATTCTAAATGCACATGCAATGTTGATTATCAAATGCGTTTCATTAAACTACAAATGCGTCGAACCGTAGACAACCTATGCTAAGCATTCAACGTAAATTTGCAAATGCGTTGTTCTGCATGTAGATGCGTCGTTCGCGCATTCACATGCGGCATTTTAACAAAATGACACATAACTAAAACTTACATTTAATGCATCAAAACACGTGCAAATTTCAAAATTTCAAAAGACAATTTTGAGGTACATACCGGGGGGTCCGTGTCGGCTGGCTGCCTGAAGGTCCGGATCCTATATGCGCGATGGTGGGTGTTCGGAATAGGAGACATCATCGTTGTGGGCGGAGAGAAAATTCTCAATTCTCGAGGCTAGGAGGGTGAAAATGAATTGGTTTTTACCCCAATTTCTATATATACCTAGGGTTTTCTTTCTACTGGTTGCGTCAACTTCCAATTTCTATCAACCCGCACCCATCCATACCGCTTCCAAATTCAATTTCATCAATTCCACTGCATCTCTAGCTATCCAATGGACTAATCGGGATCATTACCAAATTTTTCTAAACTTTTTTGAAAATTTGTCAATTTTCCCGAGGGGGCATACCTTCACCTGTTTACACTAGGGCATTACTGGGGCATATTTTTATCAATTTTCTTTGACATAACGCCAAAATGACATTGTATCAAAGAGGGGAAAATGTAGACACCGAAATCTGGTTTAAGCTATGACTTCAATATTCTTCATAATTCGTATTTATTCCATGGTCATGATTAAATAATGTCAATTATTTAATTATTCTTTATAGTCTGTTATTTCTTCTATTAATTAAATGATCTTAATTATTTAATTAATTCACAATTTTCTTTATTCCATCTGATTAATTAAATAAACATTTTTTATTTAATTATGTTACTAATTAACCTTATCCTTCTTGTCAAATTAAATAAATTCTTATTTAATTTACTTTCTTATCATATTTCAACTATAATTAAATAAATTCTTTTATTTATTTAATTATTCATTTAAACCCCCTCATCATTTAATTAAATAAATCATGTTTATTTAATTATTCTTCAAATATAGAGTCTTGAATTAAATGAATTATTTAATTCATAAATTCTATTTTAATGCATTCCTCTATATTTAGATAATTGTGCAAATTATCTAAGTATTCACTTTTACTCAACTCCAAGATCTATTTTAATCGTTCAATTAACTCTTGATTCAATGTCTGAGTGGCTTTCTCGAGTAATCTCTTTGTCAAATCATTCAATCATCCAGTTCTAACTCATTGTGTGTACATGTAGATTAATTAAATATTCTTATTTAATTAATTAAACCTTGTCCGTGCATTCAAACAAGAGTTGCTTCAATCCATCTTCATCTTTGTCATGCAAAGATAATTCTTCTATTTTTGAAAACCAAACTTGAAGATTAAATCATTTATTTAATCTCTAATTCTATTTCTAATTTATATCACTCATGTCATTACTAATTGTTATTAGAATGCATGACTAATCAGTCAATCTCAACCGTCTGTTGATCTTTCAATCCTGGCCCGTCATTCGAATAATCAATTTTCTATAAATTGATCTAGTCTTCATCATTCCAATCTCTCTCAAAATCTTATGACTTTTGTGAGCACTTATCTTAAATCTTCGACGTTTTGCTAAATTACTATCATAGGCTATACTTGCACAAACTCTTGAAAATCTTAGGGAAATTATACTACAACAACAAAATGGAGAAGGGAAATCAAGATGAATCATGGAAATACATACAAATTTGGTGAGATTGTTCAAGTTTTATTTACGTTTTTACTTTCCTTTGTTCTTTGTTGCTTAGCATTAGATTGCATTTAGATTTGCATTGCATGCTTGCTTTTGATCTTTTCTTTCTGCACTTTCTTTGCGTTATAGAGACAAACCTTGAAGAGGATTAATATCATAAATACTTATAATAGAAAATTACGTAGCTGAAAATTTGTGTCGATATATCTCGTTAGTCTCCTCGAAAAACTAGCACCACAAGAAGGAATGTTTGTATTTGACTTGAAACCTTCTTAAAAACCCCACAAAAAGCATGCGAGAATATGAGCATTTAATATCACTTCCTTGCTATATGGGCATGTGTCAACTTTCAAATCACTATTTTATTGCAACCAATTTTAAAAAAAAATTAAAAGGAACTACAAGGTACAAAGAAGCGGAGGGTTCAACGAACCTAACAAAAGCCCGTTGGAGTTCATTCTTCATTGCAATATACCACCTGATCAAAGAGTATTTACAAGAAACTTCACTCTAGGTGGAGAAACAAGAAGTTCTAGGTGGAGAAACAAGAAGTTCAATGAACTTTGTAAAACACCACCTGATATAAAATTATCTTTGATGTTTTGTGGAGGACCAGAAAGTGAAATACAAAGGCTAGGCTATAAAGCAGGAAGTTATATGAACTAATGAAAACACTTCCTAAGTTCACAAAGTTGTTAAAACAAAACCCGACATAGGACTTAGTCAATTTTGGATAAGATGGAAGACCGTTTTGCAAGGCATAACAAAAATTTGGGGTAACAGATTCTAATTGACTAGAATGCACTTGACTTGATAGTATGTAGATAGGTTGTGGATGTCCAGACAACTTGACAATGGAAAAATAGACATTTTTATAGAATGCCAATTTGTCATGAAGGGCTAAGATTAAAGGATTAATTTGACCTAAAGATCAATGGCCAAGAATGAAAATTGTAGTATGGAATAGGGTTAGGTCTAAATTAGGGAAAATGATAAGGATGGATGGTTAAGATTGAATTATAAGATAATTCAATCAAGGGATAGAATTAAATGAGATGTTAAGAGATAAGGGTAAGAGAGGGGGACCAACCACATCAAGGCTCTAGGTCATGGAGAGCTGAGAATTGACGGATACCCTAACTTACCTCACTCTAAAGGGATGGGGATCGAGAATGAAGAGCACTATGTAATACTTATGTCACCTTGCAATCCTAAAATTCTACTCGAGGCTAGACAAGCTAGCTTTTGGAGTCAATACTACGCCTCAGACAACTCATTGTTTGAGGATGGCAACACAGTTCTGGGATGACTACATGGTGCACTAGCGTCTCTCTAGCGTGTTGGCATCCGTATGGATATAAAACGTAAGACACGGTAAAAAACACCAGAAACCTACTAAACTGCCGAGCTACTTGATTTTGGCAGGAAAAACATAATGATGAAATGCAAGTAGATGCAGAAATGATAAAGCAAGTAAATAAACACTAGGGTGACAAAGATTATCTCACAAAAGTGCTAGTTCACCAGCTAGCTCCACACACACATTCACCTACACACAAACAAGAAGGGGAAAATTTTTGGGGCTATATAAGGGCCTACCTCAGTCAAACCCCCGTTTTGGTGTTTCCACCTCCAAGGACAACCAAAAAGCAGCAGAGTAGAAATATGATAAAGAAAATAGAAATAAGTGTAATGAACACTACAAAATACAAATGCTACTCTATCAAATCACAGAGGAGAGGAGTGCAGCATTACCACCTCCACCCAAAGGCTCACTAGCTAATGAAGGGAGAATGCAAGGTATGGACTTGGAAAAGTCACAATAGTCGCAATGGTTATGAAGGGAGGTCTCACAAGACTCCAAGACCATAACTTCTATGGCTGCCTCACACTTGCAATGTGGAGTTGATGGAGTGTCAATGTTGCTACAATGCTCACAATGGAGTGCTAGAATGCTTGAGAATGCGAAGAAGCTGAATGAATTGCTAAGAGAGATGAAGTAAATATGTAGAGGATCTAAAAAAGAGATGGAAAAAATGAATGAAGAATGTTTTTGAAGGTGGGATGAGGAGGAATAAGCCATTTTCAGGTCAGTTGGTCAAAGAGGGACATTACAATTCAACCCTAATGAGGAGTGTAACGCCTCTGCCAGCTTTAGACGTAGGGATATATTAGGGATGGCAGCACGTCGTGCAAACATATGTGCACCATGCTCGTGTCCCCAACAAATATTCTCTCATTGAAACACCTAGTGGATGGAAGGTAGGTGGGTGATGTGGAATTTTTCCTTTAAATTTGATTTTCTAAGGTGAGGGTATGTGAAAGGGAAATTTTATTAAACGGGTGAAAATTCACTCCAATACATTTTTCCCCCACTTTAGCAAGCATGAATATCAATGAGTGTTCGGTAAAGTAGATTGAAGGGTTAGAAATGTATACCTAAACCCTCAAGGAAGAAGATTGCGATATGGTGAACTCGAAAGCGCGAGGCAAGAAAAGGACTCCATAGGTACTATCTCCTAAGGAGTTTCAAACAAAAGGACTCCATAGCCCTGGAGAACTATGAAGTTTCACAAAGTACACCGAAGGCCCTCATACCAATGATGGACAAATCATGCAGGATGTAAGTGTCTCACAGGCCTGCAGACCTACAAGAAGGCAACCCCCATGTTCTCTCTCATGAAGGAATCCCAATGAAGTAAGTGCCTTACAGGACCGCAAACCTACAAGAAGGCATCCCCCAACTTCTCTCTCATGGAGGAATCCCAATGCAAGGAGACTTCATAGAGTCAAACTGGAAAGTGGCTTCATAGGCACACCTACGAAGAAACATGTTAATATGAAGATAAAACATGTTAGGAATACAAAGCAGCCACATAGGAAAATAGGAAAATAGTCATGCAAATAGTCAAAAAATTGGAAGGCTTTCAAAGGGGTCCCTCAGGAACCCTTCAAAAGAAAATGGGTCCACTCAAGGGACATATTGTTTGAAAGAGGAAAAGAGACATTTTTTCTCAAATCAATTCATCATCAGGGAATCCTTTCGAAAGATGTTCACTTCATCAAGGAATTCAAAAGGAAGAAAATGTCCCCTCATGAGGGGAAGGTTGAGGCTTCTCCCATAGGAAAAAGTTGCTCCCTCCTTGGAGGAAAGTTCTCAAGTTCTTTCATTGCGAACCCAAGATGAATGAAACACATTCTGTTAGGGGTCCAAGTTGAGAATGCAATTTTTGAAAAAAGTTACAAATATTTTTGAGAAAAGACTCATTGGCAATGAATGTGTTTTTTGAAAATCAAAACATCTTGAAAGTGGCGTTGTCACACATACGAGGGACAAATCAAGAAAAGAAGAGAGAAATATAAGAAGAGTGCAAAAGAAACAATAAAATTACAAACAGAGGACACAGGGGTCATTTGATATTTCGAGGTCAAAGCTACTCATAAATATACATAAGTAGAATAATAGTATATAAATGAATTTTCATCAACCCCCTACTATATTAGACCATATGAAGAATGCATGAGAATACAAAGTAAAAATAAAAAATTGGGTCAACATGGAAGGGAAGCCTAAATTCTGCCAACACTTTGCATTGTCCCCAATTTGCTAAAAATCAACACATAATAGAGGAAGAATGATTATACAAATAGAAGAAGGTTTATGACACATAGTCACACCTGTATCCAAGCACCAACAAGGGTGACAAGGTTCATCTAGGAACACATCACAACAAACACACACCTAATCTAAAGGTAAAGAAGAGGCCTCCCCCTAACACTCATTGACCAAGATGTCATCCACTTCCCAATCTAGATCATTATAAGGGAAATTCGGATGAGCCTACAGTGGTTGAATGTTAAGGGGAGGTGCTTCTGACTCTCCCAAAACAAGGGCTAAGGAAGAAGGCCTCATAAGGTCTTCTCCACTAGGCTATTATGGAGCAATGGTTAGTGATTTCAAGAAGATCACCAACAAGGTCAGGACCTCGTCTAAAGAGTTGAACATGCACTTTATAGGAGTACCATATGGTACCTCAATGGATGGGGAGGATGGCGCTCAAGATTCGCTGCTTGGCTCACCGAGTGACTTGAGAGTAGTGACAAACTTAGGACAAGTCATAGTTTGCTCTGTCACTAGGATGGAACAAGCTAGCACGAGACCACCTTTTGAAGAAGATGGGATCCTCTTACGCTCCCCATTGCTAGAATGGCCAACCTCTACTTTTTGCTTCATCAGAGGATGTGAACTCCCCACAGATGAGACAATAGGTGTAGAGCAGGAGGAGAAAACTATTGTGGAAACCATCAAAGTATTCAGCATGTCCATAGGTTTATAAAATGGTGGGATGTTTGGGAGGGACATCAAAAGAGGTGGCTCGAATGAAGGAGAAATAAAAACCTAGACCTTTTAATGGTCGAGTGCACTCACACTTACAAGGGGAGCCAAAAATTGTATCAAATTCAATTGAATGGAAGTAGAGGGGAGGAGAGAGGAGGACACATTAGGAGGCCCTAAAATAGGGGCGGTAAACTCCTCTTCCTTTCTCTACAAGGCAGCCTACTCAACTGTCAGAGCCTTTTCTCAACACTTGCGCTCACACAGAAGGTAGTTTTTGTGACTCCTTGAGCTAGAGGAAAGGAGTTGTGAAGGGACTGAGAGCTCACGCTCAGCCATAGGGGTTTCCATCATAGTCATTTCCAATGGATGGATATGCTCCTAAACAGGAGTAGGAGGAAGAGGTTGAGAAATAACAGGGAGTCATCTCTAGCGCCTCAGCGGCGGGCCTCTTCCCATTCACTACTTTAGGAGTAGGAATGATGGGAGGCCATGGAAGTTGAGACATAAAGGATTCCCCATAGGGACCCTTCCTTCTACCATATAGGTAGGGCTAAGGTCCAGAAGGCACAGTAGGAAGATCCAAAATACTGATCTTAGCTTTATGCCAAGCAAGCATCATCATACTTCTCATGTGGAATCTAGGAGTAGATATCCAAAACTCTTCCTAAAAAAGGGGAACAAAAGATGCATCCCGAGGGTGGGTAGGCCTCTCCTTTCCCTTTCAAGAAGAGGGAGTAGCTTGCTACTACACTACTAAAAGGGTCAATTTTGGTTGTCTCTTGCCTCAGTATTATACTTCACATAGTTTCAGTAAAGTAGGTCTGTTCTCAAGGGAAGTGGACCGACTAGGGTGGACCAAAAATGATCTAATGAGTAGCCCCCATGAGACACCAATAGATGGTATCTAGTGTCATGCACAACGTGCACAACACCTTCATGGGAGAATTTTAGACATTTATGAATGATGAAATTGATTCCATTCATGGAAGCTAGCCAAGGTATGCCTAGCTTCACCATGAACAAATTTGATTCTGGGATAACATCAAAATTTGTGTTCATAGCCCTAGGACCAACTAGGATGGAAAGAGAAATCGATCCATATGACTTAATAGAGAGGCCATCATGTGTATGAATGGTAGATTTTTTTTCTTCATAGTCCTCCCTTTGCAATGAATTCAGCCATAACATCTCCTCTGTGATAATATTCACTTGGCTTGCGGGGTCGACCAACACCCCCATCACAACATTCCCATTGAGGCGAGTGGGAATATAAAGGGGAGAGATCTTGTTATTCAAAGGCATGTCCTGCATGGTGAATATCATGTCTGGTGAACCAGTTGCAAGTCATGGGGAAGGATTAACCATGATAACGTACTCTGAGGGCTGAGTGGTAGAATCGAAGGGATCAATAATAAGTTAGCAGAATGAGACAGAAATGGTTCCCTGTATATCTAAAACTCACTATTTTCTTTCACCATCGATTTATTTTCATTTTGTTTACTCCCATCGAGATGAATAGTATCATCCTCAATGCAGTCCTATATCTCATGAGGCAGGCACATAAAATGTTTAGTATCATGTACATCAACTCGATGGTACTAATAGAAGGCATTCTCATTGTACCAATCAGGATAGGTTTCCTTGAGAGGTCTAGGGTTCTCCAAGGTTATGATCTTATTCTTCAACAACTTCTACAAGATGGAAGAATAAGATTCCTAAACTTTGTGAACTTTTTGTTGCGTCTAAGGCCATTATTATTCATTGCAGCTACTACATTCACAATAGCCTTACCTTTTCCTAAGATCGATACAATATATTTTCCTTGTGAATGAGAGTGTGAGGAAGATCCATTGAATTGAACAACAGTTTGTTGATATTCTTGTAATGTAGCACACAAATGCGCAAAGGAATAGTATTTCATAAGGGAAAAATTTTCCTGCCATGGTCTCTGCAGGTTCCCTATGAACACCTTCTGCACGTCAAGAGTGGGTATGAGATCTATGAAAATAATGCTTAATACTATTCTATGAAATCAATTATCCTCTCATTATCCCCCTGCTTGCATCAGAAAAGATCTGAAAAGGTCATCTTCGATCTGATGTTGGCTTGGAACTGTCAAAGAAACTAAATTACAAGTTGATCAAATGAGAAAATAGAATTTTCGGGTAAGGAATAGTACCACTCAAGCACTGTATCTTTAAGAGATCGAGGAAATCATTTTTGTATCAAAACATCATGATGGAAGAAATTTGTACACATGGCATTAAACACAGACACATGCATTTTTGGGTCCCCTTTTCTTCCATCTCAAATTTGGTAATCTCCATTCCTTGTGGGA
This sequence comes from Sequoia sempervirens, assembly GCA_007258455.2. Classification (NCBI taxonomy): domain Eukaryota; kingdom Viridiplantae; phylum Streptophyta; class Pinopsida; order Cupressales; family Cupressaceae; genus Sequoia; species Sequoia sempervirens. The sequence goes on along the minus strand of VDFB02388499.1, from coordinate 4,538 downwards.
AGTGAGTACTTAGGATTGTTACCAACAATGGGCTATGTCAGAAGAAGGGTTGAAAGATAGGCTGGGTAGAGGTTTGGGAGAGACTCGCTAGTTGGTTCTGCATATGACCCATGTTCTAAAGCAGGGTGTTCAAAATAGGGCCAGTAGATGACAAGCGACCAATGCAACCTCCAGAACCACCACCACTAGAACCACCTTCAGAACCACCTCTGAAGCCACTGATGTTACCTCTATCAGAGCCACCACCACTAATAGGGCCTCCACCAGAGCCACATCCACTACCAAATCCACCTCCATGGCCTCCACCAGAGCCACCTCTACTAGTGCTACCTCTCTACCAAAGCCACCACCACCCATTCCACCAGAGCCTCCACCACCAGGGGTAGTAGGAGGGGTGAAACTGAACCCAAGGGGTGTTTTAATCACCTTGAGAGTGTGAGGCTCTTGAGAAGTAGAAGAGATGTTGATCAAGGGCCCTATTTCGGCCATGCACATAGACCTAGTGGGCATTGAAATGCCAATTTATCTTTCATAGGCATCAAGTACTTCTCCTCGGGTGGTACCTGATCTAGGCCTTTATGAAGGGAAGTAAGCTTCGGTTAGATCAATGAGGCCACGTAGAAATTCTATGCATGTTCGATATTTCCTTAGCAACTATCTGACCTTGCTTGCAAGCCTAAGAGCTCTTGCCATGTTCAGTGCTTTCTCTAAGTGATTTACAAGGTTTAGCAATCTATTATCTAATGCCATAATGTTTTTTGTAGGAATACACATAGCATCATCCTTGTCTAAAGATGAAACTATAGGGGATGCTGGAGGGGTAGGAACATGAGTGGTCTCTTCCATGAAACCCATCTTGTCAACATAGTTTATAGGAAAACTCATGGTAAATTCATTAGCTCAACTAGTGGAAAAGTTGGGAGTGAAACTAAAAGTGACCTTTTCATTCTCCATTAGTAGGTGTCGCACACTTCTCATGAAAATGTACCTAGAAGTCATGGACTAGGTTGTGATGCTCATAAACCTTCACAACACTCAGGCTTACCACAATCACAAGGTACGAGGGAAAATTCTCAACACATACAAATGGGTAGACATTTTTCACGTCAAGTTCACCAAAAATTTAAGAGAGGGGGACCAACCACGTCAAGGCTCGAGGTCATAGAGAGCCGAGAATGGAGGGTTTCCCTAACTTACCTCACTCTAAAGGGATGAGGATCAAGAATGAAGAGCACTATGTAATACTTTTATCACCCTATAGTCCCAAAATTATGGTTGAGGCTAGATGAGTTGGTTTTTGGAGTCAATATTGAGCCTTAGATAACTCTCTATTTGAGGACAGTAGCATGGTTTTTGGATGACGGCATGATACATTGGTGTCTCTCTGGCATGTTGGCATCTGTATGACCAGAAAACATAAGACAGTTAAAAACACCATAAACCTACTAAACTTCCTAGCTAGTTGATTTTGATGGAAAAAACAGAATGATAAAATACAAGAAGTAGATGTGGAGATGATAAAGCAAGTAAATAAATGCTAGGGTGACAAAGATTATCTCAAAAAAGTGCCAGTTCACTAGCTAGCTCCACGTACACATTCACCTACATACAAATAAGAAGGGAAAAAAATTTGGGGTTGTATAGGGGCCTGCCTCAGTCAGACCCCCATTTTGGTGTTTCCACCTCCATGGATAGCTAGAAAGAAATGGAGTAGAAATATGACAAAGAAGATAAAAATAATTGCAATGAACACTAAAAAACACAAGTGCTACTCTATCACATCACAAAGGAGAGGAGTGAAGCATTACCACCTCCACCCAAAGGCTCACTAGCCAATGAGGGGAGAATGCAAGGTATGGACTTGGAAAAGTCGCCATAGCCGCAGCGGTGATGAAGGGAGGTCTTGTAAGACTCCAATCCTATAAATTTTATGGTTGTCTCACACTTGCAATGTGGAGTTGATTGAGTGTCAATGATGCTGCAATGCTCACAATGGAGTGCTAGAATACTTGAGAATGTGAAGAATTTGAATGAATTGCTAAGAGAGATAAAGTGAATTTGTAGAGGATCTGAAAAAGAGATGGAATGAATGAATGAAGAATGTTTTTGAAGGTGGGATGAGAAGCAATAAGCTATTTTCAAGCCAGTTGGTCGAAGAGGGATGATACAATTTGACCCCAATGAGGAGTGTGATGCCTCTACCAACTTTAGACACAAGAATTTGTTAGGGATGGTAGCGCCCTGTGCAAATTTTCGTGCGCTACACTTGCGTCCCTGAAAAATATTCTCTGACTGACACACAAGAAAAACGCCAAGTGGATGGGAGGTGGGTGATGTGTAATTTCACCTTTGGATTTGATTTTCTAAGGTGAGGGTATGTTAAAGGGGAATTTACTTAAAGGGGTGCAAATTCACTCCTATACAATAAGATTTGATGTGGAAGATAAGATTGGTGTAGATAAAGAGGTTGTAGGAGGAATTTAAATGAATAATTAAAGAATCAAAATAGTATTTAACTATAGAAGACATGTGGCATGTTGGCCTTTTGAATTAAATAATGATTTAATTAAAAATTTGGAAGATAAGAAAAAGTTCATAAGCAATTAAATAAAAAATATTATTTAATTTGTGAAATAAAAGGCTAATGAATAATTAAATAACTAAAATAATTATTTAATTATAGTTGAAAGATGACTAGACAATTAAATAAATGAATAAAATTTATTTAATTAATCAAAGGACGAAAATAAAGAGAGCAATGAAATAATTAATTAATTAAAATTATTTAATTAATATAAGACATATGACATTAGAAGATAATTAAATAATTGATATTATTTAATTATTAATGATGTAAAGGGGAATAATGAAGAATTTAGAAGTCATGGGACTAGGACAATTTTTAGTGTCTACATCTTTAATAACATATCATCATACTACTATGGTATAAGGAATTTGATGGGCTAAATCATCTGTGCAACCTTCTATATTATTAATGATTCTTGGTAGTATGGGAATGGTCATGAAAGGTAAAATACAAAAAGTAAAGGTTTTTTATTTTGATTTTTAAATATTTGATTTTACCCTAGCTTCAAACTTTGTGAGTCTTCTTGACCAATGCCTATTCCATACAAAGTCAAGAATGAAATAAACTCCTATAACATACCAACTATGGCTTCTCATAACCTCACTGCCTTAACAGAAGGACAAGACTATCACACTCCTTACTGATCCATATTGCAATGACAATATCTCCACTACCTCCATGCAGGAATTTACATCACTTCTTGAATGATAGGAAAGCACAAAAATAGTTCAAACAAAAAATGTGTTTGAAGAATCCAAATAACCCTTGATTACATTGATTCAAAAGGTAAAGTGTACAATGTTGGAGAGCATGACAGATTGACATTTAAATTTGAGATAAGTACAATGTATATTATAGTCATCTGTTGTTATTATAGAGAAAAACTTAAAGCATTCCCTATCTAAATTTCAAAGACTTGACCTATTCAAATTAGCATAATAAAAGATTTACATAAAACTAGAAGTCAAAATCTTGGAAGGGAGAACACTACTCCAAACCCCTTAGACCGAAGATTAGAAGTCCTAACCCTAACCTAACTAGGGGTTGCAGAATGATGAACTCTAATTAGTTTTCAAAACATCCAAATTACCCCAAAACTTGAGCAGCAATCCAAATCAAATGGCTAGGACACCTCAAGCACATCCCAGAATGATGACTTCATGAATGCAGGTATGGAGCACCTACAAAATCTATAAAAAACTCTAGGCAAACATACCCTGATAGAGGAAATTGGCCTCTGCAACACATCAGGGAGTAATGGCACCATCTTGACAATCAATGCAACATGATATTGGTGTGAAAACTCGATCCAAGGTTAATAAGATTTGATCTAGTTGCAGAGGATGTCGTTGAGCCATTAATTTTGGCATTTTCTCATAAACCAGAGTAATTGACCATGGGTGTTTGGATGTTGGCCATTGGATTGAGCATGGATGGCTGACATCATTCCCTAATGAGAGTTTAATTACAACCATTGATTGCCATGAGGTTCATGATCAATGACTATCTCGTATCCTTAATACATCATGCCTTCCTTTTATCACTTGAGACATAAAATCATGATGAATTATGCCCATGCAATGAACTAATACTTGCTCCTAGAATATTCCTTTAGTATTGGTGCAGGAGCACCCAAGCTCTTCAAGGAACTCTTCAGGAGACAGGAGAATGCAGGGGTCTTGAAGACCTATCAATCACCTCAAAGCATCAATTATGATATCTTGGAGCCTATAATGGCCTTTGGAATGGGTGAACACATTAAAGAGGTCAAAAGTCCTAAGGGTCCTAAAAAGGATCCTAGGACCAAATTTCAATGTAAATGGAACAATCATGTTCTAGGAGGTTAGATAGGAATATAGTGCTTTAATTATGTCAAATAAGGTTGGATGTTAGAGATTCAATAGCTTTTAGGTTGTAGGAATCAATAAAATAAGAGCTGGAAAATTCAGAT
>VDFB02388497.1:0-10193 GCA_007258455.2 Sequoia sempervirens | reverse complement strand
AAGGATTCAATCTTCCTTTAAGAGCTATTCATCAGGAAAGGTCAGTAGTCTTGGCCAAAAATGAAATCCAATCAACCTAGAAATAGAGGAGACCCCGCATATCACATTCTATGTGGAATCACTATTATCAGAAGAGCAAGAACTCCTAGCAGCATTCCTAAGGGAAAGACAAATAAATTTTGCATGGAGTTATGCTGATATGCCAGGGCTTGATCCAAAGACTATGGTCCACCACTTAGTGTTGTATCCGTGATGTAAAACTTAATGTAGTAAAAAGCTTAGAAAAAATGCATCCTTTAAATTTCCTATTGGTCAAAATGGAGCTCAAAAAGCAGCTAGATCGAGGATTCATATGACCAATAGACTATCTAGAATGGGTATCAAACTTGGTACCTATATCGAAGCCCAATGGAGCCATTAGAATCTTCACAAACTTCCAAGATTTAAACAAGGCATGTCTGAAAGATGATTTCCCACTTCTAAACATTGACATGATAGTAGACGTGACAACAGGGGATGAGATGCTATCACTAATGGTTGGATTCTCAGGATACAACTACATCATGATAGTGAAAGAAGATCAACATAAGACGGCTTTCACTTGCCCATGGGGGACCTACTACTGGAACATGATGCCATTCGGCCTAAAGAATGCAGGAGCAACATATCAAAGGGCCATGACATTGATCTTCCATGACATGATTCATAAAATAGTTGAAGACTATGTCGACGACATCCTAGCCAAATCAAGAAAAAGAAAAGATCATATAGCAACCTTAAGTGCTATCTTTGACAGATTGGAGGAATGCAAAGTTAGACTAAATCCCAAGAAGTGCATCTTCAGCGTACAATCAGGTAAATTGTTAGGATACATAGTGTCTATGAGGGGTATCAAGGTGGATTCGGAAAAAGTGAAAGCAATCCTTGAGATGGAAGCACCAAAGACATTAAAACAACTGAGAGGTCTCTAAGGTAGACTTCAATCCATCCAATGATTCATAGCACAACTGGCAGATAAGCAGAATCCATATTCTCACCTACTCCACAGGGGGGTAGCATACAAATGGGATACAAAATGCAAATAAGCATTCAAAAAAATCAAGGAATATCTACTGACACTGCCAGTCTTAATGCCACCCATCCCAAAGAAGCCATTGATCTTATATGTGTTAGCAACAGCAATAGCCCCTGGAGCTCTCTTGGCTCAGCATGATGAAAATGGAATGGAGACGGTTATCTACTATATTAGTAGGACAATTGTGGTTCATGAGCTAAACTAATCATTCATCGAGAAGGCATGCCTCGTAGTAGTGTTTGCATCACAAAAATTCAGACATTACATGTTGGCACACAAGATCAAGCTCATCACCAAAATTGATCCCCTCAAGTATCTACTATCAAAGGCAATGCTAATTGGCAGAATGGAAAAATGGGTTATGATATTGTTAGAGTACGACATTGAGTATGTTGAGAGGAAAGCAATCAAGGGTCAAGTTATTGCAAACCAATTGGTAGAAGCACCTATATATTTTGAGAATCCTCTTATCTCAGAGTTTCTAGATGAATCTATTTTTAACCTCAATGTAGCTGACCACTGGAAACTATATTTCAATGGTTCATACACACAGCATGAATCAGGAGTTGGTGTCTTCTTCATAACTCCAAAAGGAGATTGCATACCTAGGTCATACAAACTGGCATTTTCTTGCACAAACAACATCGCATAATATGAAGCTTTGACTATATGTCTCAGAATAGCAGTGCAATGGAGCATCATGGCCCTCAAAGTATATGGAGACTCTCAGTTGATCATAAATCAAGTCAATAATGAATATCAGACCAAGGATGATAAGCTCACTTCATACAAGAAATCAGTGGAGAAACTCAAACAATCTTTGATTGAAATAACATTTGAGCAAATTCCTAGAACCAACAATAGAGCAGTAGACACCATGGCAACAATGGGATCCTTGCTTAATTCCAAAATATGAATTCTTGATTGAGTAGCTTCTTGTTCCCACATACGAGGTACCAGAATCAAAATTTGTGTGTGAAATCATTGGTACTAGTGATCCTTGGTACCAAGACATCTACACATATCTTTGCATAGGCGTCATACCCACTGACCTCCCATCAAACCTAAAATGAACTTTTGATAAAAATGCATCTAGATTTGTCATCCTAGGTGATACCTTATACTATAGAAGCATAGAAGGTACCTTGCTATGTTGCCTAAATGCATAGGAGGCATTAACTGCTCTAACTGAAGTACAGGACGGTATATGTGGTTCACACTCAAGTGGAATGACCATAACCAAGAAACTATTGAGGACGGGGTATTTTTGGCCCACAATGGAGTGAGAAGCACATGATCATGCTAAAAGGTGTTTACAATATCAGCAGCATGGGGACCTCATCCATGCTCCAACTCAAGAGCTTCATCTGATTATCACACCATGGCCCTTCTCACAGTGGGGACTCGATCTCATTGGAAAAATCATACCCACCTCATTCGATGGCCACAAATTCATTATCACTATGACTGAGTACTTCACAAAGTGGGTGGAATCCATACCCATGACACATATCACTTGGAAGAAAGTCTCAAAATTCATGCTGAACTATCTCATCTGTCATTACGGTGTCCCACAAACCATTATCTCAGATAATGGGACACCATTCAAGAATCAGGATGTCTGTGACTTGTGTGAGAAATTAAAAATCCAGCATCGCTTCTCCACCCCATACTATCCCCAAGCCAATGGCCAAGCAAAAGCCACAAACAAAACCATCCTCAAAATCCTTAAGAAAATATTCAATGACGCAGGTCATGATTGGCACTTGCAGCTTAATCCTACCCTTTGGGCTTATCGAACTAGCATCCGTACACCCACCGACACCACCCCCTTCTCCTTGGTCTATGGATCAGAAGTCATACTCCCCATTGAGATCGAGCTCCCATCTCTCAAGATATCACTGCAAAACCTTATAACGGATGAAGAATATCAGGTATCAAGACTAAATGAGCTGGAGTTACTGGATGAGAGATGGACAGATGCTTTAAATCACTTGCAAGTCTATCAGAATAGACTCAAACATAGCTATAAAAAGAAAATCAGAAGCATAACTTTCCAAGTTGGTGAACTAGTCTGAAAATAAAATCAGAAGAATGTCCCAAACCCAAGCAACAAAGGCAAGTTTGAACCTAATTGGTTAGGGCCTTTCATTGTCACAACAAGCTATAAATTAGGGGCATATTAGCTATCAACACCCAAAGGGGAACCTCTACAGGAGCCAATAAATAGCTCCCATCTCAAAAAGTTGTATGCCTAAATCTTCCAGGGTATAAAACCAAAAATCCAAAAAAAAAAAAAAGTTCCTAAAAAAATGGTTACTTTGGCAAAAACTTGGCAAACGGGCATCTTGGTGACAACAAAAAAATCAAAAAAGAAAAACATCCAAAAAATATAAAAAATGTCCTATAGTGAAAACCACTTTGGTGGCACTTTGGGCAAGTACCTTGGTGAAAACCTGGCAAACAGGCGCCTTGTGTAAATAAGTACTTTCCATCCACCAGGATCTTTACGGCTTGTTTGACATCATCCCTCCATTTTTCTTTCATCATCCATCACATTCGTGTCTCCATCCATCACACATCTACTCGCATCCACACCATAGCTTGGTCTTGTGTTCGTATCATGATCCCTCCAAATACTACTTGACCCATCCTCATGGTTAGTTTGTCCTGCATTTATCAGAGTAGTCTATTGCATCATGTTGGGGGAACATTCTCATCGGATCAGATTCATGTATATTCTTAAAGTCCTCAAATCAGAAAATCCAAAAACATTAAAAAATTAGAAAATCCAAGAACATTCAAAACATATCAAAATCCAAAAATAGGTCAAAAATTTATTCAAAAAAAGCCAAAAACAAGGTCGTCTTGTCGAACTACATCATCTCTGAGCTTGAATGTAGGCAAGGTTGATATTTGATCATCCCCCGAGACATTTATGTTAGTCCTATAGGAGTCTGTCATAATAAACTGACAATTCATCATGTATATCTTCATTTGTAAATCAGTCAAGTTGTCAGTCGAACTACGTGGTCTCTGTGTGTATAACGTAGGCAAGGCTAATCTATGGATCAGCCCCTGAGACCCCTAGGATAGGTCTTTAGGTTATTATCTTGGTCAAAATCATAGAAATCCCAAAAACATTTGAAAAATCAAAACTCAAAACATTTGTAAAACCTTGAAAAATACCAAAAACAACCTCAAAACATTGCAAAACATCAAAAAAATCCAAATATTTGAAAAAATCCATCTGCCTCATCTCACTTGCACCCGCAATAAACACCATTCATAATAAAATGATCGTCATCCTCAACCCTTGGTGAAACAGTTAGAAACAAGTCTAGCAGGATAAAAGTAAATCTTAAAAGCATTAAGCCTCAAGTCTAAGTTAGTACATAAACAAGTTCGTCAAGTCTTTGTTTCGATAGTCCATCATCCAAATAGTCCCATATCAATCATGTGATAACATCATGTCCCAGGATGAATCCTTCCTACAAGGGGCATTATTTATCAGAAAGAGCACCTTGGATAAACGAAATGACATGCCACCATCCACTAACATGTCCTAGGATGTATCCTTCCTACAATGGGCATTATCTTTTGGCAATAGTTTCAGTCCTTTTCCTTAAAAAAAACATTCCCTTATGGTTAGCAGTATTGAAGAACATCAGCTTGTTTGTGTGCTAGATCTTTGTCTTTTGACTTATCTCATTGCGCCCACTCCAAGGACCTCTCGATGATATCCAAACGAAGGATTTAGAGAGATAGGAATGGGGCAATGATCATTATCCTTTTGTTTTCTATGCTTGTTGGAAATTCTTGTAAAATAACTTGTTGAATACTTTCTTTGTTAGACATGTATAGAGGATGTTTTGGATAGCTTGTTGACTATTGCATTGATTGGTCATACCTTTCCATGTTTTGGTCTGAGGTGTTTAAAATTTCTAAAGTGCATCCCAACAAGGTTTCCATATGTCAGGTGTGAACAAGAATACTCCTATCTATTCATTGAGTCAAAGTCCATCACACTAAGTACAATGCCATCCTAGTCCTTTATACCTTGATGCATTGTACCTAGGTGTGTTATCAAACATAAAGTGACCCTTTTAAAATCCCAATCCTTGATAAGTAAATCATCCATTTCTCATCATCATCTCTCATAATGTTGGCTTGTTGGATCCTCTTGTCATCATCTCACTTCCACACTAACATCACATCATGAATAGTCAATCATCATCACCAATGCATCCATCATGCATCCATCCATCCTGCATCCATCATGCATCCATATTGCATCCACAAAACTATCAGCATGCCACATATCATTCATATCATACATAATAGGAAACAATTATCATTTCACATACATTGCATTTGCATCATCATCATAATATAGATTTGTTAGTCTAAGCATCTGCATAAATCATCCATTGCATAATCATATCATATCACATCATCCACCTCATCCATCATCACATCATATCATCATTTAAGTTGTTTAAAATAATATAGTTTTGTTATTCTAAGCATGTTAAAATGATCTCATTTGCATCATCATCCATAACCATCAATTTGATCCTCTTTATTATGAGATCGACCCTCAAATTGAATCTTTTCACTCAATATCTTGAGGGGGCAATGTACCAGGGTACTTCTTTCTGCTAGGGCCTCCAAAAAATGAGGAATTTTTTAAATTTTGATCCTGAAAAATTTATTCTTTGAACCAACACAACAAGTACATTGCTTCATAGAGGGGAAAAATGTAGACATGTTGAATTAGCATTATGCATATGCATCTGCTCATTCATAAATCAAATTCACATTGATCCATTCAGTAGAAAAATTAGGTTCATCATCCATTTAAATTAAATAAATTAACTTTATTTTATTTAAGCCTACCATTACCTCATTTAAATACATTAAATCCTAACATTTCACTAATCCACCTTTATCTTGCATCATCCTTTTTTGATTTAAATAAATCCAATATCTAAGTCAAAGAGGTCAAACTCACCTAATCATCATTAAGCTAACCTGACAATGATCAAATACTCATCCTAACCACTTGCATTCTCTAGATTATGCCACTTGCACAATAAGTCAATTTATTGATTTATTAAATTGGGATTTTCCCTCAACGTGGCATCCATGAGGAATATTCCTTCAAAAGGCAAGTTGAAATGTACATCCAACAGAGCATTTAATAGGTCTTACATGTCTCTTACATGTCCCCTTCCAAAGGTCAAACTCAACATTCATTGCACAAATTTGAATTCAAATTTCCCCCCTCTTGGGCACATTTCCCAAATCTTGTACATCCTCAAGCCTATCACAAATTGACAAGTGGCCTCTTCCTATTGGCTTGTTTCTTAGTCCCACGTTGGTCCCTCTTCAACAATCAGCATTTGAAAATCTTTAAATAGAGGCATCATTCTTTAGAAAATCCTCCACAATTTGATCCTCAAATCATATACAAAGTCACTCTCCTTGAGAACTAATAATGCTCATCCATATCATTCTTCATAGCAATTTCATCACTAGCTTATTTTGAGCAAGGATTGGGAAAGGGATATTTTCTATAATAGCACCAATCCACTATGGAATATATTATTCACCATGTTTCTTAGGACTTTAACTAGTTTGTATTGTTATGTTTGAAAAGCATAGGTGATTATTTCATAAAGAATACCTCTTAGTTTGCTTTCTTTTGACTAACTTCATGTTGATACTCCATGAAATAGGATAAAGATGTAGATTTGTAGTGTTACAATCATCATAACCAAAAGCATAATTGTATATAGTCATAGTTTTATCATCCAAAATGAGAATTATGAAGATGGCTTTAAGGGGTGTTAAATTTAGGAAAAAATCATTCCATTAGCATGGTTTATGGACCTCGCAAAGGTGACATGTGGATTAAGGGGATTTAAGAAAATAGGATTTAAGGGGAAACTTCATTATTCCTTGTTCACTTTTATATCATAGATAATTTTGATATTGAGGAGTTCCTCAATCCCCCACCTCGGTCCCCTTCACCTCAACACCCTTCATCTCCACCTCCACCTCCACCTGTACCCCCTAGATCCAATGAGGCTCACTTGTGAGCTTGCATCAATGATAATATTACCCATTCAAGACAAAATCAATGCAATTCAAAATGAAGCATTGGTCCACCCCACCTAAGTCATTTGATGCTTTTAGGTCAATTGATGTGAACTTAGACAATCATCAACAATCGAGAGAGGAGAGGAGACAATTTTATTCTAATGGTCTCCTCTATAGGTAGATTCTTGACCTTAAAATGACAAAAACCCATCTTGCTCCATATTTTGTCAACCCCGTCAGCAACCAACCAATTCCAACAACAAAAAATATCAATGAGGTGGTGTAGACATCCACAGATGGCTACTAGTTTTTACGATTGATGGTGGATGGTATTTGATCATCCACCACATGCTAATTGTGAGGTCCCTCTCTATTTTTTGAGAAAATTATATACAAATTTTGTGTTGGGCCAAAAACTCAATTATTTTGATTTCAAATTATTTTAGGGTGTTGGTGGCAACATGCCACAATAGAGGTTAGGGGCACATGTTTATCAAAGAAGACCTAGACCTACTCAACCTCTTTTCAATCTTGCTTTTTCTGTCATTCCTGCACCCATACAACATCATGTGGTGGTATCTGCACTAGGAGCTTTGAGTGCACCTACAACTAACCTCAATAAACAAACTTTTGAGATGGTGGCTAGGATTAGAGGGTGAGAGAATGGAGGAGCATCAAATGGAGCTGCTCCTAGTACCACTCCACCTACTTTGACACCTCATGTATGTACGAGTTCTTGTCAATTATGTTATGGACCTAATTATAACATTATAGATCATCTGACACTGGTATAAATATGTATGTACATGTTGAATTTATAACATTTTTTAAAGCACGCGCTTCTAATGAATATATATATCAAAAAAATATAATATTTTAACAATCAAATTGTTTGTTGTAGATGATGACCACAGGGACATCTTCTTTTCATTGATATTGTTTTGCATAGACACCAGTGCAAGTTGGCAACCCATATTGGTTTAGGGAAGTCATTTCACTTCCATGTCAGATCCACTAGAGGGATTATCAAGCACTCCTCCATTGTTGAGTGTCTCACGTGAGCCGTATGTAATATAGTATTAAAAAACTATAGTTACTATTTTTCATTTTGAATTCACTATATCAAATGTACATGTACTTATTTGTGTGGTTAATGCTTAATTGAAATGTAAAACAAAACATAAAACACTAAATGAAACCTTAAACTAAAGAAATTGAACTAAATTAAAACAAACAAAATTCTTTAGTGCCGTCCCATTTTTCTCTATCCACAGAGATTCTTTTGAAGCTTTTGGCTCTCAGATTGTGTAAGCTTCTCCAAATGGCTGCTGCAGAACGAGTATGCAAAGGAAAACTATTCTAGATGATGATGAAAGTGAAATTATTGATACGGATATGGACAGGGGCTCTGATTATGCACAGGGGCTGTGATTATGATGTATCATGATTCTACTGCTATTGCTATGATTCTATGCTATGAAAATGCTCTATGAATGCTAATGCTATGCAATTTTTCCTATAATTTACTTGCTTCTAAATTCTATATGATTTTGGAGCTCCCGGCAGCTGTATTTATAGATTTTTTTGCAGGCTTCATCCCGGCTGGCAAGAATCTACGGCTATGAATTGTCTGGTAGGTTTGAATGGTGAGAGATTGAGAGGTTGAGAAGAAAATGGGGGAGGTTGAGAGGTTGGAGAGAAGGATGGAAGCTTGTCTTCAACCCACGGGAACAAACCTGCACAGAAACAGAGAAATTTAATTTTCTGTTTTGGCAGTTTGTTTCCCGGGAGTTGAAGATAAATCCCAAATTAAATAAATATTTAAATTTATTTAATTTCATTTATTGCTTTTGATATTTGATTTTTTGATTTTTGAAAACTATAGAAGAATTAAATATTTTGTAATATTTAATCATGATGTGACTTTAGAAGATTTTTGAAATATTTAGAAGAATTTAATTAAATATTTTTGGAAATATTTAATTATGAATAGATTTTTGAATTGAATTAGAGGAATTTTGAAATGATTTAAAAATGAATATTGGATTAGAGGAAATAATCAAATATTTTGGAATATTTAATTACAAATGATATTTAGAAGAATTATAATATTTTAATCTTTATTTGAATAAAATATTCAAACTAAGATTATATGATAATTAATATAAATAAATTGTAACATTTATTTAATTAATTAAGAAATGAATATGAAAAGGTGCAGATTAAATATTACTTAAATTCTATTTATACGCAGATAGAATCAAAGATTTTAATCAAATATTAAAAATATTTAATTAATTACCGACAATGTGATATGACCATTTTAAGGTGTATACACTTATATTAAAAATATATATTTATGTACAGGTTGACACAACCATGAAGATGGGTATTGCACACCCATTTAATGCACGACAATTTTAGGAGTCAACTTAATTTCATATGCTAATCTGCACCAACCCTTTCCTCTATGCATGGGCAGGGTGTAGCTAGCAACACACTAATGCATGCCCTAGAACCTCTGCAAAGCATTATTAAAGAATATTCATGGATAAGAATCAGGTTTTAACTATAAAGAACATTTGTGAGTATCGTTAAATACAAACTAGTGTTGAACCAATATATTCCACAAGTCAAAATAATGAAATCTTTTATTAAGCTCCATTATAAAAATCAAATTGAAAAACCTTAACAATCTTAATTAACCCCTAGGTTCCTAGATTTCAATCGATAATGCATGCATAAATACTCTTGAATTCATTGGTGGATGGTTGTTACATTCTTGGCTAAATAAGGAACATTAAATGATATAGAAGCTTTTACAATCCATTCGAACTTAGTTGATGAAGGCACGCTGATGTTTGATTTTCCTTCTCACTCTGGTTAGCACTTGGATTTCAAGCACTTGGATTTCAGGCATATGTTGAATGGAGTTCTTGAATTTTTTGATAATTTTTTTTATATTCATCTGCTTATGAATAAAATTTTGGGTGATAGAATTCATAAGAGTCCT
>VDFB02388496.1:0-47743 GCA_007258455.2 Sequoia sempervirens | reverse complement strand
CTTGATTTGTGCGCCTCTAGCGATGTAATTGTCCGCAACTTGCTTTTTGTGCTGTGATTCTGCAATTTTAACTTGCAAAGTTGGAGAAAAAGGGCTAACCGCTAAGGCCTTGTTAGCTGAGAGCAAATCAGCTGTGGTTGCCTTGGAAGACCATCGGCGAAAGATGGCTAGCTAGTGCCCATAAATGTGCAAGAAGCGAGCGGTACAGGTGATAGCATCATTCCACCACGTAATCCAGCCAGTACTATGAGCTGGCCTGCATTCCAAGTTCCAAATTCTGTGAATGTGGGCCAGGGTGGCCTTATGGCCGAGAAGAGAAGTGTTGAGGAAGAATTGTGTCTTGCACGTGCGAGGCTGTCAAGTCTCCCATTCAATGCAAAAACTGATGGGGAAGTGATCAGACAATGTCACATCCATTAACAGCGTAACTGGAAGGGAAGAGCTGGCAAAGGAGAAGAATGATTATGCCGAGATCATGGCATGATCAAGGCGCTTAAAATTTTTGTAAGAACCAGCCCTAAAATTGCACCAGGTGTGCCAGGGAGAATGAGAATGGCGACGACCAATATTGGGATCAAAAAGCCCCAATTTATTGTGCATGTAAAACCACGCCTCACATTCGCTAGCTGCCCATCTGAAGGGCAGGATGTCGTCTTTATCACAAACCATCTCAACCATGTTAAAGTCCCCACATAAAATCTAGGTGGCGACCGACAATGAGTCAGCAATCCATCGCTAGAGTAATGAACGCTCCACAACATCATTCGGGGCATAAACATTACTGACCACGAAAGAATGATTATCAATATTGAGTAGGACCCAGACAAGCCGCTGCGTGGGATCAAACCCATGTTCGACCACGCTAGAGTGCCACCGTGGAGACAAAAGAGTGACAACTCCTCCACGCCCAGACTCGTGGGTGGTACTGAACATAGAACTAGCTGGCTAGATAGACCGACAAACCGAAGCAAGCAAAAAACTAGAAATTTTAACTTCCTGGAGGCACATAATATCAATACCAGTCAACTTGTTCAAAGTATCTCTAACAATATATTTTCTAGAGAGGTCAGTAAGACCTCTAACATTCCATGAGAGAAAATTCATGGATGAACTGCATCCATATCATCAGACTCTGATTCCTCTCCATTCAGAGAAGAGAAATGATTATGTAAAAATTATGGCAAAATCGAGCCAATCTGGATAGAAGGAGAGGAAATCCTCCGCTTCTCTTGAACATATTCCCCTTCCTCCCTGGGCAGAGAGGGGCTTCGAGAGCCCCTTTGGGCTCCTGAAATAGGAGCAGAACTATGTGGTTGGGCCATCATGATGGTAGCGGGTTGAGGCGTGGTCTTAGGCTGACGCTGAAGAGGCATGCTATCGACCTTGCCCAGAACTACCGTCCCCTTCTAAGAAGGGTTTGAAACATTTTTCGTCAGTTTGGTGGCTTTGGAAGCTGACACAGAACCATAAGATTTATTCCTGCGACCTGTGACCGTCATCTAGGTAGAGTCTTGTTTAGGAGTAGAAGAATCTACTTGACGAGATTATTCAGTTTCTCATGGCAAAGAAGGTTTACGAGGCACTGCCAAAGGGTAGTCCTTGATCTTGTGGTCTTTGGACTGACACTGATAACACGTGTTGGGTAGATTAAAATAAGTGACTTTCTGGGTATGCCAGAGAGTTCCTATTTGAATATCAATGGCGTCTTTCAAATCTTGGGAAAGGTCAACTTCCACGCAAACCCTTTTCTGGGGATGGGCTTGGAAGAACTTGTCCAGTTCCACACAAATAACTCTCCCCAGTGAGGAAGCAATATGATTCAAAAAAGGCACACAGGGCAAAGGAAGACTAGGAAACTCAATCCAGACTGGGACCCGGAGCTTGGTCTCATCCAAGACAGTGAAGTCATGGGTCTAGGCTTGGAAAACCAACAGGGAAGACCAGACATACCATGGACCATGATCCAAAATGGCCTGCACATGGCTAACTTCTGAAAAGTAGAACAAAAAAAAACCCTTGGTCAGGTTTTGGACCATCTCAAGGCGGACCCCATGAGGGACCCAGGCCTTGTTGACCCATTCTTTAAGCACACTTTCAAGGGGGGTTCTCCCAACAAAATACCCAACAAGGGTGTGACTTTCAAGCCATTGACAAGCAAAATCAAACTCAGGTAAAGGTAAAACCACATTAGCAGGGGAGTCAAAATGCATACCTCATGGAACACTTTTTAGAATGAATTTCTATATGGATGTTTGTTGAGGAGGAGGAGCTATTGAGAGCAAAGGATTGTCAGAATGTAACACCAACATGAAGGCTTGTTGGGTTAGGAGACGGTTGAAGGCATAATAAAGTGACACTAAATCACGGTTGGCCATCAACAATAAGAAAATTCCTACATAATAGTAGTATGACAGGTTAATGAGAAAAGAACCTCATAAAATTTTTGATAATTATCATTAGAGGAAAATATGATCACCATATTTAAGATAGCCTAAAATTCAGTACAATAATTGATAATTAGGGATTTGTATAAATTGGGTGTGCTTATTCAATCTAATACATTTTTAATTAAGAAAGTAGGGTTAGAGGGCCCTTACCCTATACATCAGTATGAAATAGGCCTCACAACTAGAAGGAAAAACAAACCTCAAAATAAATAATAGACTCTTAGCCAATAGAATAGGCCTAAGGGCCACACTTAAAGATGCAACTAGTAGCAGAAGCTACAAAAATAACAACCAACAACAACTACTACCCTAGGGGCAGACAAGACTAACCAAGGATCAAAACCATTACAAACAAGTTTTAATAGGACTTGGAACCCAAACCACAATCAAGACAAGCCTCCTAGCTAGTAGAATAGGCCAACATGCCACCCACAAAGCAACAACACAAGTTTTAGATAAAAATAACAACCCATCATCAATAACCACATCACTAAGCTTATCCACACACCCAAATACAACTAGCTTGCAACCAACCTATCACTTAGAGATCCAAAATTTTGAGCCATGAATACCATTGAAAAGTTAAAGTAAAGAGCTCCCATCAACCAACTTGCCTATCCATAGGTCTATAAGAGAATTCAACAAGAATACCATATCCATAGTAGTAAGGACTCACTAGTAAACCCATCCTCCACCTTCATAGAAATGGCCTCCATTTCAATAGGAGCTACAAGGGAGAAAACCTACTAAAGAAGTAGGAGAAAATTATTGCACCCATAAAACCTAGCTCAACTCAATAGGAGGGGTCTCCATCTCAACAAGAGAGGTCTCCACCTCCATAGGAGACATAATCTGCAAAGTCAGTAAGAAGGCTAACATTCCTGGAAAGAGAGTAAACTTAGTAACCATGGTCAATAGAAGCCCTTGGTCTTTGGGATGAATAGAGAGCATAACCCAACTAAAAATAAATACACCAAATTATGGAGCTCACAACATCTTTTAAGATCTTGAAGCCATTAGAGTGGAAGACAAGCTTCTTAAGAGCAATAACCAAGAGAAATAACCATCACCTTAGACAAGGATGTCTAGAAAGTCACAAAACCCCAAACCTCTAGAGGTAGAAAAGTAAAGCAATGAACATAACCACTACAAAATGTATCACCCTTGAGCAAAAAAATCTTGATGGTTCCAGAGTAGAAAACAAACAACTTTGAAATAGGGCATAGCCCCCTCCAATAGAGCCCAAGCCTCGAAGGAAAAAAGGTGAGAAGACAAAGAGATTAATTGTAGTCCTCTAAAACAATCATATCCGAGACCAAAATCAGATCTACCAAATTATCTTTGAAACCCACATAGTCAAGCTTGTTTGAAACCAAGACACCAAAACTAAAGGACTAAACCTTGGGTGTAGAGAAAAGAGACAGAGAGCGAAACCTATACACTACCAAAAAACCCAAACTCAAAAAAAGGAAAAAACAAGCAAAATCCAAGGAGCCTACAAGCATAACACCAACCCCAACTGTGCCATCTTCCATTTTTGTATGACCAAGACCAAATCCAACATCAAACAACTAGAGGCAACTATCCAAAGAGTGGTCAAGAAGAAGGTCATTCAACCCACCATCCATAGAACATGACAAAACATGAGTCAAGTAGTGCATAGGAAGATGGAAATCCAAAAACAAACCTTAAAAAGAAATAATAGACAAAAGCTAGCTAGACAAAAGTAGTAAGCCATAAAACACCAAAATAGGCAAAACCCATGACAGAACATGCACAAAGAATAAAGAGATCACCAATGACTAGGTAAGCACCAACTCCATAGTATTGGATGCAAAAGGAAAGGGAAAACATCAATTTCCACTTCCCTTGACAAACACACAAAAAAGGCCAAAATGAAATAGCCTATGCAGGCATAAGTCAAAGTTAACACCATGAAAAAGGGCCAAACCTTTGTAGACTAGCCAAAAGAGGTGAAAAAAGCTCCCACATGATCAAGGGATAGCCAGAAAAGTACCACACAAGAAACCAACATAGTAGAACATAGCCCCCTAACCTTCAATAGCCACGAGACATCATCATCATCCTTTGAATCAACCCCATCATCCTCAGAATCACCAAAGAAATTTAAATTTTTTGGCTTGCTCCCTTTCCTACTCATGAGGCCCATTGGCTTGGGGTAATTGTTACCTATTCCATCTAATATGTTGTTATATACCATTTTTATGCTTTAATAATGAAGAATATTTGAATAGAAAAGAAGTTTGTATAGCCTTCAAACTATTGGGCATACATAGATTTTACTAGCATATGAGATTCATTATGGAACTACTAAATGATTTAAAGCTATGAAGGAGATGAGCTTCAAGTGAAGAGATTGAATCCTGTAATGGCCCTATTGTTGTTGGTGACAAGATTCTAGATGAAACCATCTCCTACTTTAATAGAGAGAGAAATCTACAACAAGCCTTTGTTCACTCTCTGGTAGTTGGGAAGATCATTCTCACAACAATCCTTTATTCACTCTCTAGCATTAGGTGGATGCATTTTTTATTTTTTCAAAAACATTAATTAGAGTTTTTTCTTCAAATTTTGTCCCATAGGACTCTTGTTACCATAATTTTATTTTTATAAAAAATTTCAAGATTTTTTAGGGTTTTATGGTGGGATTGATGATTATTTAATAAATTTTGGAGTGACTTCTTAACCCTACATCTCCTTTTTAATAGAAAGAGAAAAGAAAACAATAATATGTAGAGACAAGAATACTACTGCATAAAACATATTATATTCATTAATTTGATTGATACTAAAATGGCTATAGTAGCATAGTTTAAATAGATGCATTACAAACTGATAAAGGAAATTTCCAATCTTGCAAACAAATTATGAAGGAAATAACTAAAACAACATATTAGAAGGTTTGGCAGATTCCAAAATAAATTATAAAAACTATGGGAGTACTATGGGAGAAATTACTTTCCAACACCCCCCCTTAATTTTGATCACAAATTTTTTCAACTCTTCAACCAAGTCTTCAAACTCACCCAAATTATCTTCAATATTTGTGGATCTCTCTTGAACTCTTCACTAGTTGCTACAATAGTCCTTCAAACATTGAATTATCTGCTATCTATAGCTTTCCACTTTTCACCATGTCTTGTCAAACCTTCAACCTTTTCTTGATCACTATCATCTTTCACATATGAATGTTTATATTTAAATAAAATTTTCAACATACATGACAACTTTTACCAATTTGATCCAAACCTCCAACCACAGTTCAATTGCATGCATCATGTCATAGAGTCAGTCTTCCAATTTCTTTTCAAACACTTCTTTTATGAATGATTTCTCAAACCATAAATAGCACACAAGTGTAAATCCCAACATGTTTCTTTTATATGACCTTCCCTATTACAATGGGAGCACTGAGTACAATGCATTTCTGGAACAAATTTGCTTGATTGTGTAAAATTTCCTTTACCTGTAATATATCCAAGACCTTCATATTTCCGCCTCAATTGGCTCTTTTCTTCCTTGTGCATTCTTTCATAATCCTTGTCCTTTGTAACCTATTCTTTCCATAATTTTAAAACCAACATTTTCCTCATTATGATTAACATGATTTCTGGTTTCAAACAGTTCATCATCTTTACATTCTTTTTCTATACATTCCTCATCAAAAACAATATTAGCCATATCACACAAACTACTTGATTTTTCAACTGAACAATACAAATCCTCTATCCCACAAGCAACATCACTTACCAATGGCTTTATCTTTAAACATTTATTTTCTTCCTTCAACTTTTATAATTCTTCTTTTAGTAAACAATTTTCTTCTTCTAACAATTTTAGCTTTTCTTCTAAACTTTCATTTATTTTCTTAACCTCATCAAACAATTTTTTTTTTTTTTTCTAGCTCTTCATTCATTTTCTTAATCTCATCAAACAACTTTATCTTTTTCTTCTAGCTCTTTATTCTTCTCCTCAACTTGCCACAGATCTTTCAAAAGTTCACTATTTTCTTTCTTTAAAAAATCTTTCTCACAAATTAGATTTTCATTTTCTTTCAACACTCTTTTGCCAACTTTTCCCATTGAAACAAATGATTTTAACACACCTGCTTTTACTACAATGATTCATTCTTTTCTTTAATAGCAATACATGCCTTCAACCTTTCTCTTGCAATTTATACCTTGTCTTCTACAAATCTCTTAAAATGGTAAACATTGATCTCTTGCAATAAAAAATGATCCTATCTCTTTATTTTCTGCAGGGACTTTCTTCCAATACAAATTATCTCAAAATATCTACAATTTTTTTTCAAAACACACAATGAAGCTTTTCAATATAAAATTAATTACCTTTTCCAACAACCTAAGAAACATTTTCTACACTTGTCTTTTTGCATTGCAGATGATGCAATGTGCGATCTGAGAACATCAATTATGGTGACATTTTTATTTCTAGATTTGCAACCATTTAAATCTGCATCAACAACAAAACTCCTATCTATAGCAATCTTCTCTAACTTCTCTTGAATCTGCAATCCTTTGTATGGAGGCACTTCTGTGACTACAAAATTAGTGCCTAACAAATCAACAGCTCCTTCACCATGTTTTCTTCTAGCTATAGCTTCACTCTAACATTGATTACCAAATTATATTTCTGACCTTCACCATTGAACCAACTTGGCTCTGATACAACTTTGATAGAAATAGAAAAAAAAACAGTAATATGCAAAGAAAAAGAATATTACTGCATAAAACATATTATATTCATTAATTTGATTGATACTAAAATGACTACATCATCGCAGTTTAAATAGATGCATTACAAACTGATAAAGAAAACTTCCAATCTTGCAAATAGATCACAAAGGAAATAACTAAAACAACATATTAGAAGGTTTGGTAGATTCCAAAATAAATTATAAAAACTGTGCGAGTACTATGGGAGAAATTAATTTCCAACACTTTTGTGTATTATTACCATGCATAAAAACATAGATTGAAATTGGTTCCAAGAGAAATGGGGGATAAGTCATACGCATTAGATTGTGTATGATTACTTAAATTATGATTATTACCAGGGCTGAAGAATTTCGTTGCAGATTGTTCTAGGTTCCTGAGAGAAATTTAGAGGAGTATATTTTCGTAATATTTTGATTACATTATAAAAAGTTTGGAATAGTTTCTTTTTTGAACGTATTTTAGTATTTTTGTTTTAATGTGGATAGAATTGATTTAAAAAATGTACTAATTTTGTTTTTCATTTCTAAAGCTTGATAGAAATAATGGAGTCTATACCTAGTGCCCTGTATGGTCGGGGTGTTGTGAAACTAGAGGTCTAGTTAGTGAAATTTAGATGAAGGAAGTATGCAATGAGGTGTGAGTCAGAAGGAAGTGATTCACTGGCATATACTGATAGGATAGAAAATAATAATGCTGGGGAAGGAAATGGTAAGGGATCAAAGGGTTTTGCTGATGGTAAAGGTGAAAATTATAGCCAAGGCAGTTTTTCCAATTTGGATCTAAAAAGGTAGGGTTATTTAAAACTTGTTGTTAGGTCTATTTGTATGGTATTTGGTTAAGTTAGGGTGAATACTAGAAGAAATGAGGTTTTCTCATATTTAAGGAGTGGGGTGTATTTTTGTGATCAGTGTAGGGATGTATAGATCATGATAGATAACCCTGTTAGTGATATGTTAGAAAATTTTGGTTATGATTTTTATGCATCTTTTAGGATTTAGTGCTCAAACCCAACACAGGATGGTTTTATTGGGTATGTAAAATTAGGACCATTTCACATTTGTTGTTATGCTATATATTTAACTCTTTTGTAGGGGAAGGTGCATGGTATGAGAAATGAAGTTTCTTCAAGTTTACGATCATTAATAGTAGGATCATTTGTATCAATGGAAGTTTTGTGGCCAATCATGCTATAGAATACATCAATCTCTGTATATATAGAGCCTCTTTGGATAGGGAGTCTTAAAAAAAATGGTTTTGGGCTGTTTGCATCATCTGGACCTGAATAGTGAGCTAACATAGGAAATTTTTCCTAATTATGGGAATGATAAGTTAGAAACTTAGGAACATTTTAGATTGATTGTTTTGCTATATTCAAACCATTTTTTGGAGAGGGTGGATTCTTGAAGAAATGGGATTCATAAAATTTAGGGTGTTTGTATTGTGTCTAAAATGAGGTGGAACTTTTGTGGTAGAACATTTTATATATTACATCACTCTATGAATTTACGTAGTCCACTTTCCCAAGGAGTCTTAAAATTTTGGTTTTGAGCTTTTTGCATATTTTAGGCTTAAGAAACAAGCTAACATAGGGCATTTTACCCAAATTAATTTTGAAAATAAAAAAGAAATTTTGATTTAACACTTATTATTATGCTTTCATTATTTTTTT
Organism: Sequoia sempervirens; assembly: GCA_007258455.2. NCBI lineage: Eukaryota > Viridiplantae > Streptophyta > Pinopsida > Cupressales > Cupressaceae > Sequoia > Sequoia sempervirens. Next base: position 38,867 of record VDFB02388496.1, on the reverse strand, counting down.
TTGTAGGAGAGGGTGGAAACTAGCATAAATGATGTTTCATTAAACTTGGCATGAAAAAATAGTAGGATTGTTCCTATTTAGTTCCTATTCACTATAGTGTTTTTTTTTAGAATGGAGGGTATCACCTATTAGTGATTGAGTTTGTGTAGTGTGCAGGTGCTTCACCATCCTCAAAGTGAGATCTTGAGGGAGATCTTAGGAGTTCATGATGACTCAAGGGATATATGGTAACACCTATCTTAAATTTAAGTTTGGTAATCATGTTAGTAGTTACCTGACCATCTTGTAAAATACTTGTACTTTGACATCTTATACAATTTTAACAAATCCAATACTTGATATTATGCACTAAAATGACATCAATATCATCCAAGAAATTGTTTGCAACTGAATTGAAGTTCGAAGAAGTAATAACTCCCAATAAACCAACTAATTTGAATGAAATATCATGTGGGCATCTCAAAATCATAGATATTTTTATTTTCCAAGACCCACTACTCTAAAGGAAGATTCTGACTACCACTGAGAAGAGAATTCTCCCTTCTCAATCAAAAAACATGTCCTACCATGTTTTCCCCAATAACTCAGCTATTTCCATAAAGGTTCCTGGTTATATATAGAGGACCTTTGTGCTAGTGGTTATGTACCCATATTAGAGTAAAAGTTGAAAACAAATTATTTGCTTTCCATAATGCACAAGGTTTTTTAACTAGAAAATACAATTGCATCTGCATTAATGGGGAGTTCACTATTTAACACAATGCAAAAAGGATTTAACTTTTCTGATAATAACTCAAAATAGATTAAGTACTTGTTGCCGAACAATCACATAGTCAAAAACTGAGGTATTGTAGAAGATGTGATGTTGAGAAATCTTTAATTTTTTGGAGGAGAATATAATAGAACGAATTTGTCCCTTTTGTTTATAATTGATGTATTTGCTACAAAATTCTTTATAGCTTGTTTTAGTTTACTGCCACCTTGTCATCTTTAATTTCTCTATTTTTTTGTCAGTCTTCACCATTTGGAATAATGCATGTCTTATGCATGTTTTGGTTTTCTTTTTGAGTCATGTTCCAAAACAAAATTCAATGTATTTGAATCACTCTATTTTATTTAAGCATGAATAAAGGGACTACATTTTGAGTCTGCAAAAATACAAATTTCTGTGTATGCTTTGTTTTCCATGTTATGTTTTTTCCTAAGTTATTTGCTTTGTTCTTTCTGCTGTTATCTCATAACCCCTAGGTGTAGGAATTAAGCTTGCTTTAGTTTATTCATTTGGTATCAGAGCAGGTTAATTCTGTTTCTGTAATCATGTTTGGTCTTAACTCATTGTCAATTTCTGAATTCAATGGAAGTGATTATAAATATTGGTGCATCAGATGATGACTTTTTTTACAAGGAAAATTTGTGGGAGATTGTAGAAATGGGTTATAAAGAACTAACAGATTGGACTACTCTTACATCCAATGAAGGAACAACTAGAAAGGAGGCTAAGAAGAAGAACTCTCAAGCCTTGTTTCATATTCAAATACTCTTTATAAGAGCTTATTTTCAAAGATTGTAGGTGCAATGACAACAAAACATGCCTGGAATATTTTAAAGGAAGCTTACCAAGGAAGTGATCAGGTAAAAGTAGTTAAGTTGTAGACTTTAAAAAGAGATTTTGAAATTTTGAAAATGCAAGAATATGATAAAGTAAGTGATTATTGTGTGAGATTCAATGATGTGGTTAATAAAATGGTTACTCTAGGAGAAACAATAAGAAATGAGGTTGTAATTAAGAAGGTTTAGAGATCTCTAACATCAAAATGGAACCATGTTGCTATCATCATTGAAGAAATGAAGGATTTATCTACCCTTCAATTTGATCAACTATTTGGATATCTAATCTCTCATGAAGATATATTGAGAGATTCATTTGGGCAGAGTGATGAGAAAGCATTTTCCTCCAAATTGCAAATTACAAAGAAAGAAGATGCAAATAGTAGCACCACAAGCAACCAAGGCCAAGGAAGAGATCAGAATCAGAATTCATCAAGAGGAGATAAAGGAAGAGGCGGTTCAAGAGGAAGAGGTGATTCAAGAGGAAGAGGCAGCTAGGAAGATTTGATAAGAGAAATATTCAATGTTACCATTGTAACAGGTATGGCCACTTTGAAAGAGATTGCAGACTCAAAGAAGGTAATAATGATAAAAGTGTTCATTATGCTCAAGATGGTGATGAAGCTCTTTCAAATAATTTATTTATATCTTATGAAAAAGCTGAAAATGTTTCTAAAGATGTTTGGTATTTAGATTCAGGACGTTCTAACCACATGTCAGGAAATAAGAAGCTTTTTTCTATAATGGATGAAAGTTTCAAATCCACTATCAAGCTTGGTGATGACAAAATGTTGGAGGTTGCTGCAAAAGGAGCTATGGAAGTCCCCACTATAGAAGGTATGAAAAGTGTTAAGGATATTTATTACAATCCAAAATTGAAGCATAATCTACTGAGTGTTGGACAATTGTGTGAGAAAATTTATAAGGTGGTGTTTGAAAATCAGCAATGCACAATTTATGATAAGAGTCAAGGCAATAGGGTGGTTACAATTGTGCCTATGTCAAAGAATAGGATGTTCCCATTAAAGTTTGTAGAACATAGCATCAATCTTGCTAATATGGCATATGAGGACAAGAGTTGGTTGTTGCATCTCAGGTATGGGCATTTGAATTTTCATAGTTTGAAGATACTAACATCAAAATCATTTGTTGCTAGTTTTCCTAAGGTTGAAGAACATAAAGAAGTTTGTGAAGGATGTGCTAAAGTAAAACATGCAAGAGAGAAATTTCCAATAGGCAATGCGTGGAGGGCCCATTATCCACTTCAGTTAGTCCATTCAAAATTTGTGGTTCTATGCAAACAAAGAGTTTGGGTAAGTCATCATACTTCATTAATTTTATTGATGATTACTCATGAAAGTGTTGGGTTTGCTTTTTTAAGATCAAAGATGAAGCATTTGATACATTCAAGAGGTTTAAAGCCCTTGTGGAAAATGAAAGTGATTACAAAATAAAGTCTTTAAGGATTGATCATGGAGAAGAATTTTGTTCAAGATATTTTCAGAGTTTTTATGATATGAATGGCATCAAAAGACAACTTACCACTGCCTACATGCCTCAACAAAATGGGGTAGCTGAAAGGAAGAACCATACAGTGGTGGAAATGGCAAGGTGCATGTTGCAGACAAAGGGACTAAGCAATTATTTCTGGGGTGATGCAGTTGCTACAACAGTATATATTCTTAATCAAGGTCCCACTAGTGCCCTCAATGTGATGACTCCATATGAAGCCTCATATGCTAAAAATACTAATGTCAAGCATTTCAAAGTTTTTGGGTGTTTATCTTATGTTCATGTAGCTGATCAACAAAGGAAAAAATTAGATCCAAAAAGTGAATCATGCATTTTCATTGGATATAGTGAACAAAGTAAGGCTTACTGGTTGTATAATCCTCTCACCCATAGCATTTTTATCTCTAGAGACATGATTTTTGATGAAAGGGGAGTTTATTTTCATCAAAAAGACCATGTTAAGATGTCAAAATATGTTTTGAATGATAGTATTATTGATTAAATTGATCATGAGTATCCCACTAACATTTCAGCTCCAAGAGCTACAAGTCCATCAAGTAGCCCCTCGTCAATTCAAAGTGCAAACTTCCAACTTCAAGTTTGAGTTCTACAATGAAGGTACGAAGATTAATTGACATTTATAAAAGAAGTACAAATGAAGCACATGAAGAAAATCCTAGAGGTGAGATAGTATATTTTCCAAGGTTGATTTTGAACCATCATGTTTTGAAGATGCAAGTACTAATGAGGTTTGGGTGCAAGCAATGCAAGAATAGATAGAATCTATTCATAGGCATGATACTTGGGAGCTTATAGAGCTTCGACATGACAAGAAAAAAAAATGGTTATAAATGGGTCTATAAGACTAAGTACAATAGTGATGGGAGTGTTGAAAGACACAAGGAAAGATTGGTAGTTAAAGGCTTCATAGAGAGGTATGGGATTGATTATGAAAATACATTTGCACTAGTATCAAGACAAGAGACTATTAGAATGATGATTTCATTAGCAGCTCAAAAGAAATGGAGCATTCATCATGTGGATGTGAAAATTTGCCTTCTTGAATGGGTACTTAGAGGAGGAAGTGTATGTGGAACAACCACAAGGTTTTGAAGTGCAAGGTAAAGAAAATCAAGTTTGCAAGTTGAAGAAGGCTTTGGATGGCCTCAAGAAAGCACCACAAGCATGACCTATTATAGGATTCATGAGTATTTTAGAAGAATGGATTTTAAAGAAGTAAGGGTGAACCTACCCTTTACTACAAATAAGGAGGTAATGATATTCTTATTGTAAGTTTGTATGTTGATGATTTGTTGTATATGGGTAGTAGTTCTAAGATGAAGGATGAATTCAAAGTTGCTATGATGAATGAATTTGAGATGAAAGATTTAGGTATCATGAAATGCTTTCTAGGAATGGAGGTTTATCAAAGTGAGAATGAAATTTTCATTTGTCAAATAAAGTATGCCAAAGATATGCTAAAAAAAATTGATATGGTTGATTGTAAACCAACCTCCACTCCAATTGCTCATGGAGTTGTGTTGATGATGGTGTTGAAATAGTTGATGAGATAACTTATAGGAGCATTGTTGGAAGTTTAATGTTTTTAACTCATACAAGACCTAATATTGGTTATTCAGTTTCACTTATTTCAAGGTACATGATAGAGCCATCTAAAATACATATGAAAGTGGCCAAGAGAATTTTGAGGTATGCGAAAGGAACTCGAGATTTTGGTATTAATTACTACACTTCCAAAAAGTTTAGTCTTGTTGGTTTTAGTGGTTCTGATTGGGGAGGTAGTTTGGATGACCAAAAGTCTACATCTGGTAATTGCTTTTCTTTGGGTTTTTGTTTGATTACTTGGAGCTCAAACAAGTAGAGTATTGTTTCCCTTTCTTCTATGGAAGCAGAATATGTTGTAGTCACTTTAGCAGGTACAAAAGCATTATGGCTTAGAATAAAAACCTATCCACTATATAAATAAAAAGGATAGGGGATGTTAGCTATCAAAAACGCAGGTAAGAATACCTCAAGAGGTTGCCAATCTCTTGATACGTTTCAGGGTAACAGACAAGGCCAAATGATTTAGACCTTCTTCTCTTTAGGTGCTGCTAGACCTAGGCGGGTATACCTATATGAATGAGGCAGACTTGATTTATGCTTATTTCTCTCAATGTATTATACAAATTTTGAGCATTTGGCATAATGCTTTGATTGATGCTTGGGATGTTGGTTTGGTTGATAGTTGGTAGGGGGGAAGCCCTAAGCCAAGAAATGGTGTGGATGATAATGGCAATGGTGGAAGAAGTGGAAAGATGGGGGGTGCGAGTTCTTGCAAAAAATTTGTGGTGTCAAAGATGCCCCCTGGTCCGAACATGTCTCCTTCCTCTTGCGAATTTTTGAGGAGAGAAGTTTGAGGTGTTGCGCAAAAAAATGTTGATGATGGATCATGATGGAAAGTGAGAGGAACATTTGTATGTAATGGGTTTTCGAGTATGGTTTGTTCCAAGGTGGTATTTGCATCCAAGTTTTGATTATTAACAAGGGGGTGTGTTTGAATAGCATTGAGAAATGCATTTCCTTTGTTAATGTTAGGTTGGGTTGGAGCAAGAGATGTCGTGATTTGCGAAATGTTTTGCGTGATGTTTTGGGATGGGGGTGTGGATGAAATGGGAATGGTGGATGAGATTGGAGGAAATGATGTCTCCACTATGGTACTCACATCAAAATACGAAGGTAACTTGGCCCCTTGTTTTGCTAGCTCAAGCATGTATAACGAAGGGTTAAGTCTCATCATGATGTTGATGATTTTATGGTTCTCTAGATTTTGGAGCATTTTTGTTATTTCTTCGTGAGACATTCCAAAGGTAAGATCCTCTCCTTGGCTTTCCTCTTGCGTATTTTGCGATGATGTCAGAAGGTTAATTGTGAGATTTCCAGACCCAATGGGATTCATTTCAGGAGTGGTTTGACTCAAATCACTTGAAGCGGGTGTTTCTTTGTTGGCTTCCATGCTCTTCTTGTATTGAGATCTAGTTTGAACCATAAAACAAGGATCAATTTTAAGAATGAGAGATGAATCTCTTGATTCTTTGGATTGATCTTTGTTTTATGCCTCCAAGCAAAAAATTTTAGGATATCTTGAGGATCGAAAGGTGATATGATGATGATGTAAAAGATGGATGATGTGGATGTTATGATCTTTTGGTAAGTCTTGAAGGAGATACTAGGCTTTTGGGACTTTCAGATATGTTTCAGATTTTGATTTTGATTTGATTTTGAGATTTGTCCCTTAATTGATTTGATTTGGATTTGGATTTTGAACAAATAGACCCTAGGATGTTTGGATGATTATCTAAGGGATAGATTTGATCAAAGGATGATAATTTGATATGTGCGGGAAGAAGGATGTATCTATCCACACCTATCCAAACAAGATGATAGTTTTCCAAGCATATGATGAAGGATTCATCTACATATACTAAGTTAAACAAGATGATTTGACTAAGCATATACAAAAGGATGCATCTACACGTACCTAGCCAAAGGTGATTTTGATAATGTTTTCAAGGATTTAATCTCAATGATTTTGATGATTTTGGTTTTGCCAAAAAGCCTAATAGTAAGGATGATTTCAAGATTTTCCAAAAGGTGATTTGTGAGATGATGTTTGTTTTGATGTTTTGAAGGATGGATGAAAAAGATTTTTATTTTCTTCTATCCTAAGATGAACCTAAAAAAGAAACTTTGTTTGCCTAGACCTAGGTATTGAAGAACAAGCTTTTCTCTAAACAAGATGTTCAAACTCTCTGAAAAGATTTGGGTTTTGGCGGTAATAGAATGAATACAAACGAGATTGTTCCTTGAAGCCTTCTTGTAAAAGTTGAAAAGTAGTCTTTGTCTGACTTCGTATAACATAGAGAGACGTTCTTGACGGGCTATCAAACTAAGGGCTTTCACCTTAGTTTCTTGATCTTGATTTTGTGTGAAATCATTGGAGACACATGTGTGGGGTCCAATTGTTTTTAATCTTTGTTTAATGGATTATTTTTACCACAAACACACTCTTGATTAGATTTCAAATTGAATGTCCAATGTCTCAACTTCGTCTCATTTCACAAAGCATATTATGTGAAACTTTGATGAATTTAAGGCAAGGGTTACCTATTGTTTAACTTTAGTGGGCAAATTGAGATTTAAATTTAAGTGCTTAGAAACCTCTAAGGATGTAATCCCAAGGGAAAGCAATAACACGAGAATTTGGTCAATGGTATTTTCCTCCTAAAGGGTTTGAAATTTTGAGGATCATGTTGAGTGTTTGTTTTCAAATATTTTTATCAAAGCACTGTGTTTTCAAACCAAGAACAAGTACAAACCCTATGGATGTGTAAGACAATATTTGTTGGATCCCCACTTGGACAAGTCCAGCTACGCTTATCTTTAGTGAATGGTTAGATGCTTGACCCCACTGGCTCCCCTCCACACACTCACTTATACAGGCAACCAAGCATTAACACCCATGAAACTCCCATGGCATGTTTTCCATTTCTACTACTAAAAGACCGTAAAAGTGTGGGGCGGCTTCAGAACGATCGTTCTTGCGCCAACAAATAGATTAAAGGATTTTGGAAAATTCTAGCACATGGGTTCTAGTAAGGACTTTCATTCATGGAGATTGACCCATACGCAAGAGTCCCCTTTCAGATCCATCTTGTCGGAATCAACCACGTGATATTGGCGTTTCTTCCAATACCCACATTTATATCCCGGCTGGAAATACTCTTGGCTTTAGAGTGTTACCGGTTGAGTCATTCCCTTGGTTGAGTACTTTTTCCCCAAGGTAGGCCCTTTAGGATAAATAAAAGCAAGCAAAGAAAAAATCCATAACTCGATCAATCTTTGAGGACTCGAAGAAAGAGAATATACATGATAATGCCCCCACTCACACTCGCACAAGATATTGTTCAATTTTAAACCCAAATCGAAGTGTGTATGGGAAATTATTTACGCAACTTAATTTCACCAAAAGCCTTTTGATTCTCAAGATTTCCATGAGGCGTGAGAGAAGGGCATGCATCTTTTGATGATATTACTTTGTGTAAATAATTACAAAAAATAAAAGGAACGCATTCATTTTATCCTTCAAAGCAATGATTTGATTCGTTTTAAAACACCAATGTCAAATGTGAAGTTGCTTGTTCAATTTTAGCCCAAATTGAAATCTAGTAGGTGTCTAACTTTCAATTTTATCCTTTTGCAATGAAAATTTGAAGCATTCTTTTTAAACCGAAATGAAAATTAATGTCCTAAAATCGAAAAGATAACAATTTCATGAATATTGTTTAAAAAAACACTAAAGTGTTAAAGAACACTTTAATCTTCTCAAGACATCATCTTCATTTCTCCTCCTTTCATTTTCCTTCTTCACTTTACCTTTGTTTGTACCTTCGTCATTTTCCTTTTTTTTCACCCTCCTTGCTTCCTTTGCTTTCCTTGTACCTTTTAAACAAAAGATACTTATGTGAGGATCAAAATATTAAACTTATTTTGATGATTAACTTTAAATGATAACACGATTTCAATTGAATAGATCAATTAATCACAAAGGATGTGTCCTTTAAAAGCATCATCACAAATTTTGAATTTTAGCTAAGGTCATAATGATGAAGATGATTTATAATACAAAGCTAAAAATGAATCTACTTCAAAGAACAAACCTTTTTAAAAGTATCATCATCAATTTCAAATGTTTACTAGCATGATAATCACAATGATTTGATAAATATAAACTATGGTATTTATTATAGACTCAATGAATATAATGACATAGTGTAAGAAAATGTACTCAACTATATTAATTACCAAGAATCATTCACTATTTCCATATATTACCAAAAGATCAAATGTGACTACCCTATAAAAAGGATTTTGACTGTCAAAGCAAATGCATTTGGTAAGTGTAAAGCTGCTTGGTGATGTCGGTTGGGGAGTTTCCAAAGAAACTACAAGTGGCAGGTGTAAAGACAAATCTCCATTGCTTTCTATATGAAAGGTGTGGTAGGTTGGGACAAAAAGAATAAATAGATAATACAAACCAGTGCAAAAGCCAGCGGCCAAATCATCAAATGTAACTTAATCATCAAAATAACTGGGCACTAAACCTTGATGCCTTTTCTTGAAGTTAATGAGCAGCGACTAAAATGAATACTAACTATTTCGCAAGTTTGACATGGACGCATCCAATCAAAATTAAATGATTACTACACAAAGACTGGTTAGTGATAGAAATCATATTAAATATGCTAGACAAACAGGGACTAACATGGATTTATTTGCTACGCCCCTCATAACTTCATTTGATGTATTTATTTGTTGCGCCCATCATAACTTCATTTGATTTATTTATTTGATGCCCCCCTCACAACTTTCCATTACAAGCATACAATGAAACAAAATGCAACTGGCAAGCAAAACAACAAAAACAATAACTGCGCCCAAACTATTTTGAAGAGATTTTCAAATTTTTTGCTTTTGGTGGGTGAAACGTGTGGAGGGATCATTAATCATAGAAATCAGATTCAAACAAAAATTTATCTTCGGAAGCTAAAGAGAATGAGGATAGATCACCTCCTAATAAATCACCTTCTTTCTTGTACTGGCTGTAGCTTGAAATTAAAATGAAAAGGTGATAACAACGCGATTTGTCATGAGGTTCAAAAAATGTTTAAAGACAAGACATCTCATAAATGGATATATGTAACAAAAATTTGTCTAAACACCTCAAATGTAAAAGGCACAAGACATGCATTGACACAAGATACCACTGCGGACTTACAACAGACCACTGCGCAACATATGTGATAGTGAGATACGGGCAGGAGGAATAGTTTTTTCAATTTATTATGATTGAAAGAATATTGAGAGGCTAAAATCAACAGGTGAGTTGGTAGTATTTATCATCGAATTCCAACAACAATCAATAATGAAAGGACGTGCTTTCATTCACATATTTAAAAAAAAAGTGAATCTTTCTTCTATAGAAAGGACAGATCTTATCAAGACTTAAGATGCACTTGGTAGGTTCAAAGTTAAATTTGGCAGAGATTTCGGTGGCAGTTTAAAAACAAAAATAAGAGAACACGCCCCAAGTTACTCAATAGAATCTTCAAGCTAATGCAATAGGTAAATATACACCTTTGTTACAACAAATGTCAGAGAATGAAGAATAGCAGATTGTCTACAAGTCACCTATGATGGAGCATAATAAAAACATAGGCATATAGTACAAGCATAATGCGCGCCAATATGTAGAAAAGATGTCTCCAAAAGAGAACATGTTGTAAGAGAAATCTAATAACTATGAAAAAGATCTTTTGAGATGGCCACATATTTCAAAAACAAAATAGACTCACGGCTGCCAGGTCAAAATTCTAGCTTCAAACAACTCGAATATGTTATCACCATGTGCTATTAATATAAGAAAAAAAGAAATAATATTTTTCCATAGATAAAATCATGCATGTAGTCTACAGATATGGGCAAGTGATCTACATTGACACCTTTAGAATCTAGAAATAAAAGATACAATAAATTTCACGTTTAAACAACATTCTAGTATTTAAACATAAAAGCATATGTCTTTAAAGTCTATAAACATAGAATCATAGACTCTATTCATAATTTTGCGGGTGTTGCCCTGCTTCTAGCGCCATAATCTAGAGCATCCATTAAAATATGCAAACACTAAACTTCAAGCATGGGTTAGTACCTACAAATTCCTCAAGAATACTCCTATGAAATACCTTGTGAATGCTTCAAAATGCAACAAATGACAAGAGAAAACTAAAATCATCATGAAAACAATAACAAGTACCTATTCCGTAGTGGATTGGTGTCAAATGTGTCAATGACCCTTTCCCAATCCTTGCTCAAAAGCTAAAATGATGAGATCCAATGGAGATGAAGAGAAAAATCAGTTCTCAAACCAAGGAGGCTAAGAAGAAGAACACTCAAGCCTTGTTTCATATTCAAATAGTTCTTTATAAGAGCTTATTTTCAAAGATTGTAGGTGCAATGACAACAAAACATGCCTAGAATATTTTAAAGGAAGCTTACCAAGGAAGTGATCAGGTAAAAGTAGTTAAGTTGTAGACTTTAAAAAGAGATTTTGAAATTTTGAAAATGCAAGAATATGATAAAGTAAGTGATTATTGTGTGAGATTCAATGATGTGGTTAATAAAATGGTTACTCTAGGAGAAACAATAAGAAATGAGGTTGTAATTAAGAAGGTTTAGAGATCTCTAACATCAAAATGGAACTATGTTACTATCATCATTGAAGAAATGAAGGATTTATCTACCCTTCAATTTGATCAACTATTTGGATATCTAATCTCTCATGAAGATATATTGAGAGATTCATTTGGGCAGAGTGATGAGAAAGCATTTTCCTCCAAATTGCAAATTACAAAGAAAGAAGATGCAAATAGTAGCACCACAAGCAACCAAGGCCAAGGAAGAGATCAGAATCAGAATTCATCAAGAGGAGATAAAGGAAGAGGCGGTTCAAGAGGAAGAGGTGATTCAAGAGGAAGAGGCAGCTAGGAAGATTTGATAAGAGAAATATTCAATGTTACCATTGTAACAGGTATGGCCACTTTGAAAGAGATTGCAGACTCAAAGAAGGTAATAATGATAAAAGTGTTCATTATGCTCAAGATGGTGATGAAGCTCTTTCAAATAATTTATTTATATCTTATGAAAAAGCTGAAAATGTTTCTAAAGATGTTTGGTATTTAGATTCAGGACGTTCTAACCACATGTCAGGAAATAAGAAGCTTTTTTCTATAATGGATGAAAGTTTCAAATCCACTATCAAGCTTGGTGATGACAAAATGTTGGAGGTTGCTGCAAAAGGAGCTATGGAAGTCCCCACTATAGAAGGTATGAAAAGTGTTAAGGATATTTATTACAATCCAAAATTGAAGCATAATCTACTGAGTGTTGGACAATTGTGTGAGAAAATTTATAAGGTGGTGTTTGAAAATCAGCAATGCACAATTTATGATAAGAGTCAAGGCAATAGGGTGGTTACAATTGTGCCTATGTCAAAGAATAGGATGTTCCCATTAAAGTTTGTAGAACATAGCATCAATCTTGCTAATATGGCATATGAGGACAAGAGTTGGTTGTTGCATCTCAGGTATGGGCATTTGAATTTTCATAGTTTGAAGATACTAACATCAAAATCATTTGTTGCTAGTTTTCCTAAGGTTGAAGAACATAAAGAAGTTTGTGAAGGATGTGCTAAAGTAAAACATGCAAGAGAGAAATTTCCAATAGGCAATGCGTGGAGGGCCCATTATCCACTTCAGTTAGTCCATTCAAAATTTGTGGTTCTATGCAAACAAAGAGTTTGGGTAAGTCATCATACTTCATTAATTTTATTGATGATTACTCATGAAAGTGTTGGGTTTGCTTTTTTAAGATCAAAGATGAAGCATTTGATACATTCAAGAGGTTTAAAGCCCTTGTGGAAAATGAAAGTGATTACAAAATAAAGTCCTTAAGGATTGATCATGGAGAAGAATTTTGTTCAAGATATTTTCAGAGTTTTTATGATATGAATGGCATCGAAAGACAACTTACCACTGCCTACATGCCTCAAAAAAATGGGGTAGCTGAAAGGAAGAACCATACAGTGGTGGAAATGGCAAGGTGCATGTTGCAGACAAAGGGACTAAGCAATTATTTCTGGGGTGATGCAGTTGCTACAACAATATATATTCTTAATCAAGGTCCCACTAGTGCCCTCAATGTGATGACTCCATATGAAGCCTCATATGCTAAAAATACTAATGTCAAGCATTTCAAAGTTTTTGGGTGTTTATCTTATGTTCATGTAGCTGATCAACAAAGGAAAAAATTAGATCCAAAAAGTGAATCATGCATTTTCATTGGATATAGTGAACAAAGTAAGGCTTACTGGTTGTATAATCCTCTCACCCATAGCATTTTTATCTCTAGAGACATGATTTTTGATGAAAGGGGAGTTTATTTTCATCAAAAAGACCATGTTAAGATGTCAAAATATGTTTTGAATGATAGTATTATTGATTAAATTGATCATTAGTATCCCAATAACATTTCATCTCCAAGAGCTACAAGTCCATCAAGTAGCCCCTCGTCAATTCAAAGTGCAAACTTCCAGCTTCAAGTTTGAGTTCTACAATGAAGGTACAAAGATTAATTGACATTTATAAAAGAAGTACAAATGAAGCACATGAAGAAAATCCTAGAGGTGAGATAGTATATTTTCCAAGGTTGATTTTGAGCCATCATGTTTTGAAGATGCAAGTACTAATGAGGTTTGGGTGCAAGCAATGCAAGAATAGATAGAATCTATTCATAGGCATGATACTTGGGAGCTTATAGAGCTTCGACATGACAAGAAAAAAAAATGGTTATAAATGGGTCTATAAGACTAAGTACAATAGTGATGGGAGTGTTGAAAGACACAAGGAAAGATTGGTAGTTAAAGGCTTCATAGAGAGGTATGGGATTGATTATGAAAATACATTTGCACTAGTATCAAGACAAGAGACTATTAGAATGATGATTTCATTAGCAGCTCAAAAGAAATGGAGCATTCATCATGTGGATGTGGAAATTCCCTTCTTGAATGGTGTTGATGGTGTTTTTATGCACTTCTCAACACAGGCAGTGCTAGGTGCACTACCTCTCTTGAAAGACAATCTCCACAATCGAAGTTACAGAACACATCCCAGGTCTCTCGGGTGTCAGGTCATGATAGTGCTTAGATACCTCAATAGTTTGATGTGATTTGCTAGAATCACAAAATGACCACAGAAATACAAAGTGTGGATGCGAAGCATGGAGTTAGATCTTTGAAAAGGAGTTTTAGTATGAAAGTAGTTATGTGTTGGCTGTAGGTTCAAACAGCAGTCTCAAACTCCATCTGGTTGTTAGATTTGGCTCTATAATGTGCAATGAACCTTGGTATTTATTATTAGGTTTCTAAAAAGGTGGAAAAAGAGAAGAAAGTTCCTAAAGTCTGAGCTTGCAATGAATAGTGACAATGGAGTTCCTGCAATGGACAATTCCTTAAAACAATATCCCACTTAACTAGGGATTTCACAGTATCATGGAAATTGTGCTATCTTCTAAGGGCTGCAGATTTTTATCCTTTCATCCACCACATACATGCATGAACTAAAGATAAGTGTTTGGGGCAGCTTTTAATCAAGTCTAGGCTAACTTTGCATAGCTATCTACCTTCAGCAAACAGCAAAAAGTATGGACTAAGGGATCATCAACAGTGCAGGAATTTTCATAAACACCAAACAACATTCCTAAGATTTACCCAAATGCAATAAACAATCTAACTAAACAACAAAGAGATCTAAGCTAAACATCTAATGTTGGAGAAGTGAATCAAATGACATGAGAGAAAACAAGGAAATGCACCAAATCAATGCTATTTCTTATAAATTTCTGCAGCATGTCTTTACAACAACTCAACTCTCACTTTTGCAAATGAGGGGAGTGCTCTATTTATAGTTTTCCAAAAGTTAAATGAATGGCCAAGATTCATTACAATTGTGTGGCCAAGATTCATTACAAAATAGGGTTTCACCTACCCCTAAATAGATTTACAATTAAAAAACATCTTTTGTCCCTTCCCTATTTCGTCATCTAGTGCATGACACTATTACTTTTTCGTCCTATAGCTAATCGCTGTATTCTTGGTTGTAGCTACTCTTCTAGGAGGTCTTCTTCCTTGGTTGGGTTGTCTTCTCGCTCCTCAGAGGCTGCATGCTCTATGTACTTGAGGATTACGGCCTGGAGCTTGTCTAACTCGAGGATTTTGCATCTCAACGCCTGGTAGCTCCATTCTTTGGCATTCTCTTCCAGCCGCTTCCAATCTTCATCATATTTTGAGCCTTGATCTCTGAACAGCTCTGATCGATCGAAGGCACGGGTGGCAAAACTCAGGAAGTCCGTTGTGATATCTCCGGCTGTCCCGTCCTTCATCTTTTCTTCAAAGTATGGATTGATCTTGTTGGCGTCCAATTGTACCGTGGGCATATCATGGCCCGTTATTAACTCAAGATACTGGGTGCATTCTACCCAGATCTCCTTGATCCACTCGATATCTAGATCCACCTTATTCAGGATCTGCTCCATCCTCTCCTTCCGATTGACAAGGTCTCTGCACCATACGTCCACCAACCAGTGATCCTCTTTTTTTAGCTCTAGCTTTTCTTCCCACGTGCTTTCTAGTATTTGAAGGATGGATTTAACCTTCAGGAAGGTGGAGTCGTAGATTGCAGGGAAGTTGGTGCAGAGTTTCTTCGTGCCCTCCAGGGATTGGACCAGGTCTAGGAACTTGTTAGCTATCTGCACAGCCAAGCTGATCCCCTTGTTTCCGATGCTTATGACCTATTGGAACCAATCCTCAGTGGTCCTCTCCAAGTTCTTCCTTCTTTCTAGCTTATCTATCTGCTCCTTGGAGAGTAGCTGCGGTGCAGTTGTAGAGGTAGTGGGCAAGTCATCCACTGAGGACCACTGCTGAATATAATCGGTTAAGGCAGCAACTTATGCCTTGAGCTCGTCCTTGGTGACCTTGTCCTGTTTGATTAGATGCACCACCGTGGCCACTGACTCCTCTAGATGTTCGACCTTCTGTTCCCTGGTTGCTGTCCCTAGGTCAATTGTAGAGATATTGTAGCTAACTTTGGCCTGGCCAACAGTTGGCATTGCTACTTGTGCTGCCCGGGAGCCGGAAGCGTCCATGGTTATCTTGGAACGGACCTTAGGCTTCTTCTCCTTCTTAGTTGTGGTCAGGGATCGACCCAAGATGGCCTCCAATCTTGACTTCAGGTCTGTCAGAACTGGGGTTGCCCTTTCAAGCTGCCTTTCCAACCAATCCGGCATGGCAGATTTGTCCTTGGGTGCATCATGGCTGCCTTCACCCTTTTCAGTTAGAGGCAAGACTTCTGCCCCCTTTTCCTTTTGAAGCTCTTCCTCCTCTTCGTCAGAGTCACGATAAAACACGAAGCGTTTAGCGGGTGCCTTGGTAGACAACATCCGGGTGGGATCTTCTTCTCCTGCCACCTCTTCTTCTTTCTTTTCTTCAACAGCCTCGGCCCCGGGGCTCTTCACAATATGGGTCTCGGCCTCAGTGATATCCTTTTTAGGTTGCTCTTCTTGAGGATGTGTGTCTTCACCATGCGGGGACTATTCTGCCTCCTCCCCAACATCCTTTGGCTGCTGAGCCAACTCTTCTTCAATGTCTTCATTGAAAACTCGAATAATTTCTTTGGCACCCGAGCCATCCTCTCCATCCCTGCCCTCGGAAGAGCCTGTCTCTTCTTCTTCGTAGGCCACCTTGTCAATGGTTCTGTGCTCGTATTCGGGTTGCTCATAGTAATCATCGGCCTCTTCCTCGGTAGGCTTCAAAGCCTCCTGTTCCAGCTCTTCCAACTCTTTGGAAATCTGCATTGTGGCCTCCATCGCCGACGGCCCTGTTGGTGGTTGCGAAGGCTGGGCTGTTGCGAGGGCTTGGGCAAGGGCTGCTTGGAGTGTGGGGTCCATTAGGAGTTATGAGAGCTCGGGGGGAGACTCTATAGGTGCCGGGTAATAGCCTCGGGTATGGTGGAAAGGGGGATAGGCAATGGTATTGTTGCTAGAGGCAAGGAGGTAATGGGTGACATGGCAGCAGCAGAGGAAGGGGAAGTGGTCATGCTAGAGGAGGAGTCGATATTGATTATTGACGGTTAAGAAGCGAATAGGCAAAGGTGGGCCAATGTCCGCGAAGCGTATGAAGATAAGAGGCAATTGTGGCTTAGGAAGTAAATGACACACCAGTCGGGGGAGGAAGGAGCAAGGGAGGCTGCGCCTCTGTTGTGATCACTGTCCTCTTGAGCTTCTTGGGAGATGAGCCTACCGTGTCTTTCGTTGCTTGTTCTTTGGGGTCCGCAGACTGTGTTGTTTCTGCTTCTTTTATTTTCTAAGACCTGGTGATGGGGGAGACTTGGAAGTCTCACCAGCTGATGGGGAGGCGGCAACGTCCTCCGTGGTGCTCGGCTCGCTCTTGAGCACTTCATATGTTAAAGTCACCCCTGTTCTTTTAGCTGTGCCACCTGCCCATTGACCCACTCCTTAGTGCGAGCTATGATAGGCTGTGTGATAGTATCCAGGTCCTCGACCTCTTGCTCGTCCCAGTCGATGGAGGGGATTGCTAGGCCGGCAACCGCAGGGTACCTCGGGTGCACAAGGTGGACTCATCCTCCTCAAGTTGGTCAGGCACCGGAAATAGTTGCACCCTCCTCAAAAACTGCACGGTCATGCGCATGTAGTGTCTCATGCGGACCTCCTTGTCATCTTTACAATCTGCTTAGAAATCTTCGACATGGTACTTATGGGCGTACGCCGGTCCTAACGCCTTCCTGACATGGCCATGTGGGTCCATTCATGGGCGAGCCGTGTACCATTCAAAGTTATATTCTTTAAGTTCTTTCTCTGAGTTGCCGGTGCATTGAGATGTCTACAATCGATACTGGCCCTGGCCGAGGGTCATGGGATAGGGGATCGCTGCTACGTGCTTGTTGCCGAAAATCGTCTGAATGTGTTGGAGCTGGTGGGAGAGTTCTAGGAGAATGATTCTGTTATTAGGGTATCTTAGCAACTTGTTTGGCCATTCCGTGAATCTCTGGGCACGGTTGTAAGTGAACTTGGGAAACTAGATATATAAGGATGCATACTCCTTCAAGAGTGCCTTAGCGCTGTGGGATACCCTTCTCTCAAAGTCCCCGGCTATCAATCTGATAACGTGGCCAATGAAGGCGTCATTGACTCGGCAGTACTCCTTTTTGAAGTGGTCGTATTGTAGTTGAGGGTACCGGTCAAAAGGCTTGAGCCCTCGCTTGTGATCCTGATTCGGCGCCATAAGTAGTCCACTGTATTGTCTCTGACCTGCCAAGGAGTATACCAGGTACGAGGTCATGTAGAATTTGGAACTTTTCTTGACATTTACAAACTGCTCATGGAAGCAGTTTGTGATGATACTCCCCCAGTCGAATGAGATCTTAGTTTTTACGTCCTCATTTCCTTGTATGATCTGTTCAATGTAGTAAGCCATCCACTCTTGGAAGTAGGTGGCTGTAGGGAGGCCCATGACCCTGCTTAGCATAGTCACCAAGTCGTGATAATCTTCTTGAAAATTGCTGCAGAACATCTCTTGGGGAACCTTTGCAGTACTACCCCGTTTCTCCTTAAGCCAGTAAATGTTAATTGACTTCTTGCAGCCCAATGGATTGGCATCCCACGCCGCCTGACACTGCTCCAAAGTGGGGACTTGCATATGTGGGAATGTAGGAATATGGAATGTTTTGGTGATTCCTTCTGGGGACATGTCGGCAAGGATGTTCCCCTCCTTATCCACGATTGTTCTGGTGTCCGTTTGGTAGGCTTCTCGGCAAGCCATTACTAATTCAGGTGCTATTAGAGACGAAGGGAAGCCTGCAACTTTGGCGATTCCACTTTGGCATATCAACCTAGCATTCTTTGTTTTAGGGTCGACCTTGACCCTTTGGGTGAACTCATCTATGTCCACCTAGCCAATATTGGTATCTGAGATCTCTTTCCAGTCAGTCGAGACCATCGACTGGAGTGGCTCACCCTGAAATTGGAACTTCATCTGATCTTTGTCATCTTTTCCCCAAGCGGCTCTTCCGGATTTCTTGCCCTTATCCTTTTTGGCGGAGGCCCCTGAAGTTCCTTCTGCCGATTCCATATATCCTGCAAGCAAAGGGCGAAGTCAGCACAACAAAACATCAACATCATTAATGTTAGTCCATATTATGAGCATATCATCTAGATAACCATTCAAATACATCATAAACTTTATCCTTAGATGATATCGATTTCATTTTAGAGCAGTTGGACAATCCGGGCCCGGAGGGCCGGACTTCCCTGACAGGAATGCTGTCAGAGAGGGAAAACACGACCGAAAGTTCCCGGAGACCCTGTTGGCCAAATTTTGGTATTTTAAGAGGCCTAAGATGGAGAACGGCATGATTTAGGATGTGGATCGAAGTCAAATTTTGGATTTCAGTTGGTTTGGATTGATTTAAGGAGCTTCAGAAGGTTCAGGTCGGAAGGCAGTTAAGGGGCGACCGTTGGAGACAGCGAACAGCGGACGAAAGTCCGGCCCAGGAAGTCCGAAGTCCGGAGTCTGGGAGGCAAAAGACGACTAAAATGAGGGTCAGTTTGACCATTTAGATCAGACGGCATTCGGAGACTCGGGGCCCGGAGGCCGGGAGGGCGCGTTGCGAAGGCCGCCGAATAATCTTCGACCACTTTGAACGGCGGCGGCGAGGACAAGTCCGGAGCCCGGAGGGCGGGAAGCCGACGGAGGTTCACCGTTCGGAGATTTTGCAACGCTGATCAGCGGTGACGGTGAGGAGACCCCCGGAGTCCAGCCCACGGGAGGACGCACGGTGACGACCGCCGCGAGGTTATGACAGCGGTCGGGCGAAGGCGGCGAAAGGCGTCACGGGACCCGGGAGGCGGAACGCCGATGGGTGCAGGCCACCGCATGAATTTTGCGATGATTTGAACCGCGGCAGCGAAAGATGGACCAGGACCCAGCGACCGGAGAGATGGGAGGCAACGACCGCTACGAGCTATAAGTAGTGATCGGGCGACGGCAGCGGCGAATGTACCTCCTGGGCCCGATGTTTGGACAACTGGCAAGGTTCCGCCGTGGATGACGGCGGAACCATCACGGAGTTCCGGGGATGGAACTCCGGACGGCCGGGCCCGGAGGGTTCCGGGGCAGGGCAAAGCTTAATCAATTTTCAGACGGCCAAGGGAAGCCCGGGCCCAAGCACAGAAATGGAGGAAGACCCAGGTTTCAACTTTAACGGTCAGGGCGAGATCGGGGTCCGACCGCCGCGAGGCAGGATAGCTTGGTTAGATTTTGATGCGGCAGAATGAAAAAGGAACTCGGGGGATGGAATCCTGACAACCCAGGCCCGGCAAAGAGAACCGCCGCCGGCATGTAGCCGCACCCAGGAATGGGATGGTGAAAGAGGGAACCGGGCCCGAGGGAGCCAGTCGCCCTGCGCGAAGAACGACCGCGCAATGGGCGAGCTCCAGATCGGCAGGGAGGGCCATTGCGATGGGTTTAGGGGATTTCTAAAACATGGGTTTGGGGCGCGATGGGGTGTTCTTCAATTTTATGCGATTTAATTTATTTGTTCCATTACCGGAATCCCCAAAAATGATCAAAAAATGATGGGAGGGCAAACGCAGATGGCCTACCTCGAAAAAACTAGGCGGGGAGGCACGAAATTTGCCGGGAATCGACAGAGCGACGCAGACACGGATGATCGTGAGGATGCCGATTGTAGTGGGCTCCAGATGCTGGCTTTATCAACTCGCTCCAATTTGCAAAGTGAAAATGAAATTGGTGGATCATGCATTATATACCCTATCTGCCATTAATGCGAGCATTAATTGCACGTACGGCTGCGGCAAAAGTTGGCGGATTTCAAATTTGAGTCGGCGGCGGCAGAAGAGACTCTAGGATCTCGAGGCCAGAGGGACGCGAGATGACGGCCACTGTGAGATTTCGACGTTGATTGGGCGACGGCGGCGACGGGACTTTCAGGGCCTGGAGGGCGGGGCGCCGCCGGGGGTTCGCCGCTGAAGACCTCTTTGCGCCGCATGGTGACGGCGGCGGCGAGCAACACCCCGGGGCCCGAGGGGTGGGCGACCACTGAAGGATCGCTGTCGCAGACAGCGATCCGAGGACGGAAGTCAAGAAGCAGACTTCCGGAGCCCGGGGCCCGAAGGAGCAGGGGCCGTCCGGGAAATCCCCGAAGACTTCCGAGCGGAAGATAGCAGGGCGGGCTCCGGAGGGCGGAAAGACGCCCGGGGAACGCCGCAAAGGGCGGAGAATGCAAAGGGGAAACCCGATAAGGGAACCCCAGAGGCCCGGGCTCGGGGGTACCCAGGGCCGTCCAGAGCCAAACAAAACCAAAAGAACCCACGAGGCCCCGGAGGGCAGCAAAAGACCAAAACGGAGGCACGGCTATTTTTAGGATGAAACCTTAGACCAACATCGACAATGTGAAACATCAAAAAAAGAGGGGCACGCAAAACGAGGCGACCCTGAAAGACCCGACAAGGCAAAATAAAAGAGGGTCCCCGTTCCGAACGGGGCGTGTGTGCTGAGGGCACAACAGTATTTTCATTAAATTCAACATCACATTCTAAATTTTTATCTTCATTTTCATCAACAAAACAGTTTTCATTTTCATTTTCATTTTCATTTTCATCAACAAAACGGTTTTCATTTTCATCTTCATTTTCATTAACAAAACGGTTCTCATTTTCATTTTCATCAACAAACGGTTTCATTTTCATTTTCATCAAAAATATAGGTTTTGTTTTCATTTTCAATAAAATGATCATTTTGATTTTCATTTGCAACAAAATATTTTTCTTTTTTGTTTTCAACAAGTTCTATAAAAGTTTCATCTCTCTGAATATAGTCAATGTCAACATCATTATATCCAACATCTTGTAAATCTTCTACAAACAAATTTACCATATCAATTTACCATTTTACTACATTTAATTCGGATTTGGCAAGATATCGGAACATTCTCCATAAAGATTCAAAGAGGGGATTTGGAAGACATACATACTTACCAGATAATCACATTCTCCAAACTCACGAAATAGCTTCATCTACAACTACTGTGATCTTCTTGGCTTTCATCTTCAATAGTTGTTGAATTTATTGCTCCACCATCGCTCATTGATTTTATTCTCGCCTTTTCTTTCTTGCCCGTTTCTTCTCTTTATTCGCTTCCAACTTCGAGGAAATTACCGTCTTTCTTCTCTTATTACCAAATTTATCTCCCATAATTATAAAATTCTCAAGCACAAATGAATGTTAATAGTGAAATACTTCAAAATATTGAATCCAAATTGGAAGTTGAATACCTATTACGGAAAAATTATTCCTCTTGTGTTCCTCAAAACAAAATAAAAACTACCAATAATTCCACCTAAAAATTGGTTTTCATGCCTTCAAAAATTCAATCCATACGTACCCTACTAAAACGTGTGTACATTTATGCTCCCTTCGATAAACCAAACAAAAATAAAATTGACCACCTATAAACATAAATAACTTATGAAAAATAATTTGATTTTGGCCTTCTATACGTGAAGGTGCAAAAGACAATTGTACGTTGCTTTAAATAATATAAACTGGATCCCGCTTATATAAAACGATCCTGGATACTAAATCCGGATCCTCATATTAACTGATCCTATAATCGATCCCGCTCTCACTGTAATCTAGTAAGGAAGTTATTAGAAGGCAACGGATTCGCCTTTATAACCGGGATCCTGCTACCTTACAACGTCGAAGAGGTTCGTATCCCATTATGACACATCTTTATCCCATTTATTAGTAAACGGGATCCCGTGTCATAATCGGGATCCCATTTTTTTAAATTTGAATTTTCTTTTGCATCGTGGGCGGGTTTTTGCCAAGGTTTTTGGTTTGGAAAAAGCTTTGGAAGTCCGAACGTAAGCCTTCAACCTGGTTTGACCTGCAAATTGAAGGCTCTAACAATGTCAAAGAAAAATATCGACTTTGGACATATGGTTGACGACCTTTTTTCAAAAATTTTCTGACGAAATGAAAACACATTTTAGATCAAACAATGTAGATTCTAAATATGTAATTTGTTTTGCAATTGAATTATTTTTTGTATTTTTCAATTAATTTCTAATAAAATTGGTCCATAAACTTTAAATATCAGAGTTTATTACTATTTGAATAACTTTTGATCAACATAACATTTTGACAAATAGATTGCACAAGAGCAAACTTCAGACAATTCTTTTCAATTTGAAAAAAAAAATCAAAAAATGATAAGTTTAGGTCATCTTATGCATGTCATACATGACGATTTTTCAAAACAACAACTAAATTAATAAAAAATTAACAAAACAAAAAAATATTCAATAAAACAAAAAAATATCATATGCCCAAAGGAGAGTCAAATTTTTCCTAAAAGTATTTAGAAAAATACGATAATTTAAGTCAAAATATGGATGTCGTACACGCATGCATGGTATGGTACAAAAAATGACTTTTAAACAGGGTTTTTGAAATGCCTATTGAAACTCAATTTGCCAATCTGGGTATTGAAATAAATTACATATTTGGAAACTAGACTCCGAGCACTACATTTTATGATTAGTGACTTTTTTAAAGATTTCATCTCTAAGTGCTTCAAATTTTAAGGTCAAATGTGTCGAATACTGAAAATCAGGGAAAACACTTCCATTTTTTGGCCAAAAAGTGGACTCAACTTCTTGCACACACCCCTATAGTTGGGGCCATTAGAGGAGATAGTGAAGAACTTGATAAAGAAGTAAAGCTTAAAATTTCTTGTGCTCAAGATCTTCCTAATGTTAGAGTAATCATGCATTAGCTAATAATTAATTAATATTTAAATGATTATTAGTTTAATTTATTCTCATGCAGTTAAGCTAAACTTAGGAGTGCTATTTTATGTTAATTAAAATTAGCTATTATTAGATCATTGTGTATCATTGCATGCGATGCTAACACTTGTCATGATCTAATCCTTTTACCATTTAGGGTTGCTCTTATATAACACTAACCATCATTGTATTATCTTAACCTTTTGATAACCTTTGAGAACTCTTAATCTCCTTGAAGACTCTTGAGGTTCATTTTGTAAGTATTTTCTTGATGATGAATGGTGTATCTTTGTTTTGCAAAGCTCTTGCATGGAAGGTGTTTTGTTTGTTGTTTGATCCTGTATCTTGTGCTATTCATAATTATAACATGGTATCAGAGTGTTGATTCAATGAATTCCTCAATTTTTGAGGGTGTTTTTCTCAACTAGGCTTATAGGAGCAAATTTTAAATCTTCTTTGTTGTTTTTTTTTTTATTTAAAAAACAAAAAACAAAAAGCCACCCTAGGGTCATATGGGCGATTAGTGCACAACCCCTGGGAGACTAATTTTGTTTTTCTTTTTTTTTTTGCAAAATAAATAGAATAAAAAAAGGCATAACTTTTCGCTCAGGTATTGAAATTTGGAAAATGAGATATCATAAAAAATTTGGTTTTGAGTGCTATCCAATGGTGCTAGTTTTTTTCTCAAATTTTGTTGTTGGTACATTTTATCACATGTCAAAGTTAGATGTTTTGTTTTCACTCAAGAGCTCACAAATTTTGACCTGTTTCTCTGTTTTTTGTGATTCTAGTGGTGCTGGAACGACCTTTCAAAGCTCTTCACAACCATCTATGTATTTTTTCTATATTTTTCTCTAGGTACATTTTATTTAGTTTTTTGTGTTTTCACATTCTAGTGAATTACTTAGATGTTTTAGCTCCTAAAAAATTTCTATTTTTGTGGGATGACTTGTATTAGGCTATTCTATATGTATTTCTAGAATTTTGTCCTATTTGGGCATTGCAAACATATTTTTCATGCAATTTATATTTTATAGATACATTGAGATAAAGTGCCATTCTGATGTATAATTTTTGAGGGTTTCACACATCTTGTTGTGCCTTTTGTACTCACACTATGATATAAAGTGCCATGGATGGGTTGTGAGTTCCTTTTTTTTTCCTTCACAACTTTTTCAAGTGATTGTTCCTTCCATGACAACATCAAATCCCAGTGATTCATGCCTCATGCGTGTGTGCCTTGTTCAAGCACACCCTTTTATTTGCAAGTGCTTTTTTGTAAATATTTAGATATTATTCATTCTCCCACATGCAATTCTTGGTGACACATAGTTTCAGTGTACCTATCTGGCTCTCCCTTTCCACATTATAGGGGGGGTTCTACTATTGATGCTAATGCTTCCTTGGTTTTGTTTTGGAGTGATCTATGTATCTAATACTTGTTTCTATGTACTAGGCGGATGCAGTGATTGATTACCCATGCATTTTGGTGAGATGGAGAATTTACCATATGGACATTCTTGCATTCCTATTTTTGGAGGCACGACCTAGATTTATAATTTGATTGGCATTATTTAGACTATTGGTACCTATGCTATTTGTATCTTCAAGTTCCATATGTTTGCCTTTGTTTTCTGTCTAATTCAAGTAGTGTCATCAGGGAACTGATGTAATTATTATCTTCTCAAGATCCTAATCATCATTTGTTTTAGAGGAGGTTATTCATTTCAACACTATATCAGTCATCTTTCGATAGTTGTCTACAACTTCTTTGTGCTTCAGTGATGTTCATGTTTCTCTTTTTTGGGGCATTGTTTTGGTTGGAGGCTTCTTAGTTCTTCACATTGGTTTGGAGGATTTTTAGTCCTTCATTTGCCTTTCTCTCTTTTGGAGAGAACTTTTTCCCATGAGGTTTTCTCCCTTTTTCTCCAATTGTGAGAGATTAGATTGTTTGTACATGGGTACCTCATCAAGCCTTCTTTATCGAGACCCATCATGCATTCTCTTTTTAGGATTTTTAGCTACTCCTTATGTTCATCTTAAGGGGGGGTGTTAGAGTAATCATGCATTAGCTAGTAATTAGTTAATATTTTACTTATTATTAGTATAATTTATTCTCACGCACTTAAGCTAAACTTAGGAGTGCTTTTTTATGTTACATGAAGTGAGCTATTATTAGATCATTCTATCTCATCGCATGTGACGCTGACACTTGTCACAATCTAATCCATTTATCATTTAGGGTTGTTGAAGGTATATAGTACTCAAACCTAATTGTATTATCTTAACCTTCTGATAACCTTTGAGAACTCTTGAACTCTTTGAAGATTCTCGAGGTTCATTTTTTAGCTTTTTGTTGTTGATGATATAGATCATATTATTGTTTGCAACTCTCTTGCGTAGAAGGTGTTTTTTTTCATTGTTTGATCCCACATCTTGTGTTTATTTGAAAAATTTTAACACCTAAATCTAGAGTCAAATTACAAGTAAAAAGGCCTCAAGTAGATCTTGATACTAATGAGGAAATCCAAAAATAAAATATTGATCTATTTCACAAGAAAATGTATCTTCATCACGTATATATGATTCCCTCCACCACCTCAAAATCCCTCAAATATGGACAATATTGTACATATGTCTCCTCCCCTTTTCCTAGTGATGCTCCTAAAACACCACCATTGAAAACTATTTTGCCACACATTGCCTCAAATTTTACCTTGAGCCCATGCTAAAATTCTATCCTCCTCCCAATGGTCAAAGGAAACTTGTAATTTGCAAGAAAATGAAATATCAAGATTTCATTGAGCCTGGTTTTGATGTGGTTTCCAATTTATTACGTAGTGGTACTCCTAAGCCTAAAAAGGCTCAAATTACTTCAAGATTAATGATTGACTCTTTAGTTGAACAATATTTGGAGATAGCCAAACCAATTGATAACAAATGTAAATAATAGGCTACAAAAAATGAATATCAAGTTTCAATGATTGACATTGGCCCTTCAACACATGAATGACATATGTATAATTTTCAAGTTTCAGGTGCAAAGCTTGTACTCAGAATGGAGAAATAAAAATCCACTAGGGAACAACTTAAGGAGCAGATCTAAGTACTGACTTCTTATATTAAAAATATTTTAAATATTTCAACATAGCCATTAGATGGGATTTTGATTATAGATGATTCAAATATACAACACATTGATAATAGTGCATTTGAAATATTTAACATATATGAAACATTCAAAAAAGATTTTGAAGCTTGATTAGGTAACTATAGATGGACCTTTTTGCATTGAAAGAGGCATAATTTTATACAAGGAAACCGAGGAAAAGAGAAAAGAAATAAGAATGATCTCTAGGAAATAAGAAATGAAGAATCTATCTAGCATTTAACAACAAGAGATGATGTCAAAAATTGATACAAACACACTGTTGAATGAAAAAATTAAACCAAAATTGAAGACTATAATGCCACCACATGTATTATAAGTATTGAATGGAAAATTTCAATCATAAGGTCAGCCAATTAAAGAAGCTCTCCAAAGATATTTGAGAACATAAAATTAGATCTAGTGGGCATCCAAGTAATCAAGCAAGATTTTAAAGATTTTATACATGAAGAGCTGTTTATTCAAGAGAATGTAAGTTCTATTACTATGACTAAGTTATCTAGATTATAATATGGTGTATGATTATCTCCAAAGTTTGCTTGCACCTATCCTCAAGAAGACACTACTCTGCCTTCACTATGAACTTAGCAATCTCCTAGGCTCTGTCCTCACTTGGTTCACCAACTGAATCTTACTACAACTCTGTTCCAAGAGTTTTCACTTGTGCTTTAACTTTGGAGGGTTCAACACCTTCTTTGAAATTGCTGTCTCCTTTGTACCTAGAAGGATCTAGATGCTAACATCACCCAATTTGTTTCATCTGCTGGCAGGGGCGTTGTATACACTGATATCATGGATTTCATATCCATTTGAAGCCAATTTGGAGGTTCTGCAATCTTCACTCCTACCGCTTTTAAGAGTTTTCCTTTTGAAGGGCTAATCCTTGTAGCCCTTACCAATCGATTTTTAGCCTTTTTCTCACAAATTTGTCAAACAACCTTTCCATCAAAATATACTTTCAGACACCCTTTTCAGGGTTTTAAATCTTGCAATAGATTTCTGGCCTTATTCTGTACCGTACAGTGCCTTCCTATGATCTTGGGGAGGAGGCCTAATTGCCTTATCTTCTAGGGTTTTAACTCTACTTTCTTCTAATATACCTCACATGGATTAGTTGAGGTCTCAATCTCCCTAAATTGCTTAGCTATGACAAAAATGCACCCTAATTCGTACTATGGTCATACGGTACTCCTTCCCCTGCCCAAATTCTTTAATCTTTGCTCCCAAATCCCTAACCGGGCAGTCCAGCTCACCTAGGGTTTGGGTATTAAACTCTCTGCTCCATGCTCCATGTTACCTACTATCAAATACTTACAATTGATTGAATCCACTCCCATATTTCACCAGTCTCAGGGGAATCCCATGAGCAGTGGCTATGGGGGAGTCATTCCAAATATGACTGTCCAAAACTGCAATAACAAAGCTTCCTAAACCCTAATCTATGAAGTCAAAACTACAATACTATCCTAAGTAACCTAGACACCAAATGAAAATGACTGAACACTATGCTAAGAACTCTACTACAATGAATAAACAGTATTTACAAAGTATTTGATCTTACCGTCTCTAAAACTCACGGGCAGACACAGGAAATGCAGTGATGATTTCTTCCTTGCAGTCTAAAGCTTATCTATAATGCATGTAATTTTTCTCAAAGAGATATTTACAAAAGAATAGAGCTAAAAGGTATAAAATAAACTCTGGGCTAACACCACTCAATGCATAAATTCCATAGATATCATAGTTGTCTAAAAACACACAGAGTTTTTAGAAAACATAGAAAATACAAAAAATACAAACTGTTTTCTATTCTCTCACAACAGAATTTTTTTTACAATGTTCTAACTGCCCTTTCTCGAGCCACACACTCCACTCTTGATGCCTTTGCCACTATTCAAGGGCAATTTTCTCGGCATTTTCCTTGATTCCAAGGGAAACCAACAGTTAGGTTGCATGCAATTTGGCATTATCCTTGTAACTTCACCACCACCCTACATTTTAGGATCTCCAACACCTTGATTCCAAATCAAACGCCTCCCTAACTGTCCATTAGCATCTTCTACCAACGAGGATGTGTTGAGCACACACATAAAGCTTCATATCATAACATACGCTGTCCAAATCTTAATAAAGCATAATTTAGCAATAAGAAAAACTAATGAAGATTTTAGTCCTAGTGACTAATTCTCCACACACACAATACATTCTAAAGGTCCAATCTAAACACACAAACATTCCTGACTTGGCTAAAGTCAGTACAAGCCAAAACATTGAAAACCAAAATGGAGGTCAGCCTAGGTGCTTCTGCACCATAATATATATAACTGGTAGTTATAGGAAAGAGCTACTAATTATCGAAACAAAGATCAAATGAGTTGGGAATTCTCTTTCAGTTTGGACACAATGTTTGGCCAACACAATAGTCCTAGAGACCAAGGTTTGAACACTAGTGGGAAAGCAATACGGGAGCTACAAAGCTGCCTTGAATCAAAGTTACAAACAAGCAAAAATCTTTGTTAAAGGATACACAACTTCAAAAGAATTAATGTTTTCAAAGAATTTTTATTTTATTTTATGAATTTTAATCTAAGTCACTGTATATGATTTAAATATAATCATTTTCATAATTTTACATTGTCTAAAAGATATATATATATATATATTGCAGGAATCAGTTGGGTAGCCGCCCCCCTATAAACTGCAGTGCGTCTGGTAAACATTTTCATCTGATTGGTGACATTGGCACAAGATGCCCTATGGTACCATGGGGACAGTGGGGACTTTCCTGCAACATGATGCTTTAGCCAATCAAGCTAGGCTCAGTACCTACCTAAAAGATAATTTAACTTTATTGTAAAATTGTAAATTTAAAAGTTAGTAATCAAGTTAATCAAATAAGAAAGAAGTGTATATATATATATAGATTCATTCATCCTCTTGAAAGGGGTATTTTTTTGGTTTTTCATAATTTAAATTTGTAAGAAGAAAGTTGTGTGACTCTTTACAAAAATGGGGAATATCTGAAAGGTAATGTTCATATATTTTGAGTTGTTTACTTCTCTTATGTTTGGTGAATGACTTTTCTTTATGATATATTGTCAAAATTAGATTATGTGACCATCAATTTTTATGTTGGAAATCATTTATGTCATGTGATCTTTGAGGATGTCATAAATCTTTGCACTAATTGTTGTAGTATTTTTAAGAATACCTTCTTTATGTTGAAATAAAATTGATAAGTATTGTTAAAACACATGCCAAAAGTTTGAGTTGATTTTCATAGGTTTTTCAGCTCAATTTCTTTTTAATTCATATTTAACATCTTTCCCTATAGTCTTTAGGTGTTTTTAGGTCAAAAACACCACAAAAATTAAAATTCTATCATATGAGGGAGTTGCCCCTCTCAAATGTAGAGGTAGGTTGATTGAAAACAAAACCTTACCAAAGATTGACATAGATTTTACTGTCTTTTAGGGTGTTTAACTTAGTCGAGTTTTCAAAAAATTTGTTATAGTACAAATATGTATACCAACAATAAACAACTTGTAAAATATACAAAAGATCCTTACATATAAAGGCAAGGATGAGGAGGTGAGAAGGTAGTTGTGGAACTCTCACTACCCCTCTAGTAGTGAAACACATGTAGGACCTTGTGGACAAGTGTAGTGATGCTTGGTGAGTCCACATGAGGTGAGAGAAAAAGTGAGCTGTCTCCTAAGCATGCTTAAGATTAGTGTAAATAGGACTCTCCTAGATAGGATAAAGACTATCTAGTTTAGTAATAACTCTTTTCATACTTGATGAGCCTAAAATATGCTCATAATTTGATGTTATGATAAACTTTTAAATGACTTTATTTTTGCTATTTCATGGCTGTTTAAACTTTGTTGAAACCTTTTATGGGGATATCCTGTAGCAGGACACTTTTATATTCCTACAGCCTATTGTATTGACTTGATTGCATTTATTGCCCTGTTGACTCCCGAAAATGGCTGGTATATCGTATACAGTTTTTGAATGGTGAAGTAGATTTAAAATGTGTGATTAATGAATAGATATCGTGTATGTGCCATATGCCTTTTCTTGCGCGTCTATTACCTTTTGTCTCGCAGGTTGTTGAAGAATGATCGAGTCAAGCACAACCGATCTCGGCCTTGCAGTAAAGTCCATTTCCTGCACGACTTTGAGGAAGCTCCAGCGAAGACTCTTTGACCGAAACTGATTTGGAAATATTTTTAATGATAAGTCAATTTGGAAAGAGTGGAGCGCTAGATTCTCTCTGAATCAGGTTGAACACATAAATTCATTTATGAAGTTTGTTCCTTGATTCAGGGATACACTTTACTTCCACGTCTTTCTTTGTTGAAGTTAGTTAGTTAGTTGTTCTTCTGATTTAAAAATAAGATACTCCTCCTATGCGAGAGGGTAGTAGTAGAAGAAGAGGAATAGAATGAGTAATAGATGATATTCAGGGTAAGATAGAAATAGAGTAGCAGATATCATGTAAGAATTAGTATGATAATGAAAGACAGAATCTGTTTGACCAGAAGCAGAGTTCGTTGTTAGTTTTCACATCAACAAAACAATGTATCTTATTCTGTTTTCATGAATAAAGATCGATGAAGTTCTGAGTTCAGCATCTGTGTAATCAGTAGATGCTTGCTAAGGGGGCCCACTTAGTAAGTATCTGTATTTAATTAGTTAGATGTTCTTTTCTGCTGATATCCAGTTAGCTTTCATCTTTTGAAGTTTTTATACAAATTCAGTCTTATACTACTCCTGCAGCATAGAGAGTCCATCCCTGTGACTGTTCCTGCAGCATAAGGCCAGTTCATGGTTTGTGCCTCAGTCGTAGCTATTACGGTTTCTGTTTTAATCAAGCATTGTTGAGTTAAAGAATTCTGCATTACCATTCTGTAGCTTAGATAGAATTTCTTTCCATTATGTATTTTTGCTAAGACTTGACCAAAACAAATTCCTAGTGCATATATTTTGCTGCGCCATTTAAAGTCTACGTCCCCTGGTTTGACAAGTAAATGAACGTCCACAGAGAGATATTAGTCACCTGTCGGAATGTCCAATTCCCAGGAAAGTTTTACTGTGATATTCATATCCTTTTGTGAGTGCGAGCCATTTTTGGCGCCGTTGCCGGGGATGGCGTCTAACTAGGAGTTTGACAAAGTCATTTTCAGCATTAGTTTAGTCTGTTAGTCAAAAAAAATTCAAAATATTTCAAGCCATTACTCACCGTATTGCATGCATAGAAGAAGAAGAGACGCACTGGGAAGGTTCCTCCCTGAAAATCTGTTTATTGAACTACCATTTGACCTAGTTGATAACGAACCTGAGGAAAATCCATTTGCTCTGCTATTCCAGCACCCAGACATGGCAAATAATCCACCTAATAATCCACCTCCTGCATTTGAGTTTCCCATTGTTCCCCAACAAGATACTGACAATCTTAAGAACATCCCCTCTTCCTTGCTTCCAAAGTTTTATGGCCTGGTCACTGAAGACCCATAAACCTTTTTGTTTGAATTTGATGTCCTTTGTCGCAGTTATGACTACAACACAGACGCTCATAAACTGAAGCTATTTCCTTCTACCTTGAAGGAGGGAGCTCTTAGATGGTTCATGAGTCTGGGAAGAGCCGTTGTAAATAGTTGGGAAGCCATGCAGACGAAATTCCTTGAAAAGTATAAGGAATATTGTAAGAGTGCCAGCAAAGGTGATGACATATTTCGAATTCAGCAGAAGGAGGATGAAAGTCTGGAAGATTATATTTCAAGGTTTTTATTTTCATTAAAAATAAACTCAAACCATACTCTTAACGAGGAGTCTCAGAAACTACTTTTTCTAAAGGGAATCAATGATACCTGTATTGATGCCCTGGACCTAATGGGAGGAGGTGATATAACTCAACTGCCTTGGGATGATATCCAGAAGATATGTCTTAACTACTCTCGAGCAATAGTTAAGAAAGGTCGAGGTCATCATGCTTCAATGAGGAAGTCTTCTTCTGGTGGAGTTTCCCAGATGGAGATCACAAATCTGCTATCTAATTTCAAGCAGGACATCATTAATAATATGGCTACACAATTGGACACTATGCAAGCTCGGAAGAAACATGCAGAAGCTGAGGTAGTTTTGGCTGAGTTCTGTCCATACTGTAGACAAAAGAAGTGTGATTGCAGATGCAAGATGGTGGCTAATTTGGAAGCCAGATAACTGCCTACTGATTTCAAACCAGTGGAAGGTGATGATGATCAAGTGTTCTTTGTTGCACAAAGGAGACCATGGGCCCAAAGGCAAGGTATGCCTCAAGACCGTTTAACTTTTGGTAATTCCTATTCTAGCTATAATAACCAATGGCAACAAGCATATGGACCACCACCACTATGGAATCTGCCTCAACCAAGTTGGCCTAATTATCAAACCCCATAGTGGCAATCTCCTCAAGGAGGTTGGCAACAGCCACAAGGTCAATGGACCCCACCTTCAAGAAATTGGCAACAAAATCCTCAATGGAGAGGTCCTCAACAATGGCAAAACCAGTCTCCTGGGTTCCTGCAGCCTCCACAGCCACAACAACAGGCCCTTATGCCACCTCCTGCAGCAACTACCACAAATCTTGGACCTCCAAAGCAAACGCCTATGCCTGCCTAGCCGTTGCCTAATCCCAATAATAATCTGAAGCCAACCAATATCAAGCTTATGCCTTAAATGTTAATGACATCCATCTGAGGTCTGGAACTACTTTACATGCTCCCAAACCACCTCTGATTACAGAAATATCTAATTCACCCCTTGAAGAATCTAATGCACCTGCTGTTTCCACTGAGCATATGCCTATACCCGATACAGTTTCTACGGAACCTGTTTTGCAGAGACAAGATAAACCACCTTTTCCTGAGAGGTTGCAAAGTACTGAATCTAAACTCATGGAAGAACCCACTTTTGACATTCTAGATCAGCTTAAAAATATGCAAATTCAAATCCCTTTGTTTTAGGCTATTAAAGATGTTCCCATTTTTGGAAAAGCTATGAAAGAAGCCTATTTGAAAAAGCCTAGATGAAAGAAAAAGGATCCCCAAACAATTCATGTCTTAGGGAAATTGGCTGATATAATGTTGGGAAATGTAGTCATTCCAAAGTATATTGACCCTGGAAGCCCTGTAGTACAGATACATATAAATGGCCAAGTTGTAAAAAATGTTTTGATTGATTTAGGAGCTGCCATCAATGTAATGACAAAGCATACTATGGACTCCTTGAATATTTCAAATATTAGGTCTACACCGACAGTTCTGCAGCTTGCAGACAGCTCCACAGTCAAACCTGATGGAATGATAGAAGATGTAATTGTCACTCTTGAATCTTGGGAGTATCCTGCTGATTTCATAATATTATCAGTTAAGGCAACTTTATGAGGGTATCCAGTTATTCTTGGTAGGCCATGGTTAGCAACTGCTGATGCTTTTATAGGATGCCGTTCTGGAGATATGACCATTTCTGATGGGCAGTCCACAAAGAAATTGGCTTTGTATCCGCCTGCTAAACCTCAAGCAGATTTGTCCCAACCCGTTTGGCCAGATGTGGGAGAAGAAACAGAAGAAGCCAATTCTTTGGCTCAATTAATGATGCTCCAAAATGATCCATTCTCTCAACTTCAAAATGAAGATGCTTTGCTTTTTCAAATTCTGCAATTCAATCTTGATGCAGATAGTTTATCTGATCCAAGTGGCAGTCAGCATCAATATTTCCTGCAGCAGCTAGATTCTGAGAGTTCATTGCGTAAACTTCCGACAATTTTTCATAACCTGCTTCCAAAAGAGGTACAAACATTACCTGTTGATTCTATGAGTAATCTCATTAAGCAGATAAAATTGTCTCTAAATCATTGTTTGAATATTAATAGTAAGTTGTCTCAGTCTCAAGAGGCTGACTTATTAAAAATGCTCCAAGAACAACATAAAGCTTTTGCATGGGAATATGGGGACATGCAAGGAATAGATCCTCAAGTTTGTACTCATAGGATATATATCAAAAAAGATTGTTTACCAGTTAGACAACCTCAGAGAAGAGTAAATCTAGCACTTAGAGAAATAGTGAAAAATAAACTTCAAAAGTTGCTTGATGCTAGTTTTATTTACCCAATTTCTGACAGCCCATAGGTTTCTCCATTAGTCATTGTCCCCAAGAAAGGAGGAAAATAGAGAGTATGTGTAGATTATAGAGAGTTGAACAATGCCACTAAAAAAGATCACTTTCCATTACCTTTTGTAGACCAAGTACTAGACTCACTGTCTGGCAAAAGATATTTTTCCTTCTTAGATGGTTACAGCGGGTATAATCAGATAAAAATTGCCCCTGAAGATCAAGAGAAGACCAATTTTACCTATCCATGGGAAACATTTGCTTATTTGGTCTTGCCTTTTGGCTTATGCAATGCACCAGCAACATTTCAGAGAGCAGTAATTAGTATATTTGCTGATATATCTCATGAATGTATGGAGATTTATATGGATGATTTCACTACATATGGAGTCACATTTGAAGAAGCACTGGTGAATTTAGAAAAAGTATTAAAAAGGTGTAGAGAGCAAAATTTGTCTCTAAACATTGAAAAGTGCTTTTTAATGATGGAAGAAGGTATTGTCCTAGGTCATCATATTTCAAAGAATGGAATTCAGGTTGACCCTGTTAAAATTGAAGTTATTCAGAATTTACAAACTCCTGCAAAATAAAAAGATGTTAGAAGTTTTCTTGGTCATGCAGGGTATTATAGAAGGTTTATAAAAGACTTTAGCAAATTGCCAAATTCACTCTTTATGCTTTGTTAACAAAGGATTCCCAATTCTGAGGGACCGAGGCTCACGAAAATCCTTCCTCGGGCAGCTAAAGGACTTGCTTACTAAAGCCCCTGTTCTTCAAAGTCCAAAATGGAACCTGCCTTTTCACATACATGCTGATGCATTTGATTTTGGTATAGGAGCAGTTTTAAGTCAAAAAGAAAATTCAATTGAGCATGCTATCTACTTTATCAGCAAAAACCTTCAAGGTCCTGAGCTCAACTATACTGTTACAGAAAAATAATTGCTTGTAGTAGTGTATGCTTTGAATAAATTTAGGCATTATGTCACAGGTTATCAGATATTCGTCCACACTGACCATGCAGCAATCAGGTACTTGATGAACAAACCTGCCATTTCTGGTAGATTGGCAAGATGGCTCCTGTTGTTACAAGAATTTGAAATCACAATCATTGACAAACCAGGAAGAGCTAATGTTGTAGCTGACTTTTTATCAAGACTTCAATCAACTACATCTGAGGAACATGAGGTCATTGATGATAGATTTTCAGATGAACACTTGTTTGCCATTGCTGCACATACACCCTGGTATGCAGACATTGCTAATTATCTGGCAGCAAACAAAATACCAGCTCATTTTTCCCCAAAAGAAAATAATTTGTTGATAGAGAAAAGTTTTAACTTTACCTGGATTACAAATTTCCTATTCTATATTGGCCCTGATCAAGTAATGCGAAGATGTGTAAAAGAAGATGAGACTTATGATATCTTGCATGCCTGCCATGATGAACCATGTGGGGGGCATTTTGCAGCAAAAAGAACAGCAATGAAAGTTCTTACAACAAGGTATTACTGGCCAACATTACACAAGGATGCTGTGGCCTATACAAGGAAGTGTGACAGATGCCAACGTATGGGAAGACCAACTAAGTCAGATGAAATGCCACTATGTCCGCAAGTCATAATCACCCCTTTTGATAAATGGGGGATGGATTTTATGGGGCCAATTGATCCACCATCAAATGGAAAGTCATACATTCTAGTTTGCATGGATTATGTCACAAAATGGGTCGAGGTAAAAGCTATGACTAATGCCCGAGATAACAAAGTTGCTGAATTTTTGTATGAACAAATTTTCACAAGATTTGGAGTTCCCAGAGAACTTGTAACTAATCAAGGAGCTCAATTTACGTCAAATCTGATCACTGCACTTATGAATGACTATAAGATCAAACATAGGAAGTCTAGCCCCTATCATCCTCAAGCCAATGGTCAGGCGAAGGTAACAAATAGAGAAATTGAGGCGATCCTCACAAAGACAGTGCAGATTCATAAGAAAGACTAGAGTAATAGACTTTCTAAAGCAGTTTGGGCTTACAGAACTACATGGAAAACAACAACTGGGTTTACACCTTTTGAGTTGCTCTATGGGAAAACATCTATGTTACCCATTGAATTTGCACATAAAACTTTGAGGACAGCTCTTGAACTCAACATGGACTTATCCGAAGCACAAAAGGATCGTCTCTTGCAGCTAAATGCTTTGGACAAAATGAGAAAAGCCGCCCTGCAACATATAGAAATAATCCAACAACAGAGAAAGAAATGGCATGATCAGCACATCAAAACCAGAAAATTTTCTGCTAGAGATTGGGCTCTGTTATACGATTCCAGGTACCAAGAAAACCAGGGTAAACTCACAACACGTTGGCTTGGCCCCTATGAAGTTGAAAATGTGTTTGACAACGGAGCTGTGCAGCTGGTCACAATTGATCTAGTCTGTTTCAAATTGCTCGTCAATGGCCACCGACTCCGATTGTACCATAAGCCAGTTTCCAAGGAAGACTTCATGAAGCAGTTCATTCAGGTTCCGCCCGCTACTCTTCCTACAGCCGAGGGCTCTAGCCTTTCTCCTGTAGCGTTCCCATAATTTTCAAAAAGCATGCCCATAATAAAGATTTTCTTTTTAAGAAAACCCCTTTTTCTCCATTTTCATTTATCACCCCCATCTCACTTCTTTATCTTCCATCCATCCATCCATCCATCCATTTCATTCGTACATTTCATTCACCCATTTCACCCATCCACTTCATCCGTCCGCATCAACCTTAATTAAGATATCTTTCCAACTTGTCAATTCATGCACTGCCGTCATCTTTCTTCACACGTACGTGAAATTACTAAAGGTACGCCATATATTTTCTTATCACATATTTGATTTATTTCATTCTATTCAATTACTGCTATGCATGTACCAGTCATTATCACCCGAATCTCTACCTATTTTTTTAGTATATGTGAGGACACATGTCATCCTTTAAGTAGGGGGCGGGTTAATCCATCTTTTGAAACCTGTCTTTTCGCCGCTGCCATAACTGCAAAATAATCTTTCTTTAATACATTTCTGGAACTTTCCAAACGTGATTCCATGTCCTTCTTTAATGCATCTTTTTCTTGCAAACTACGATTAAGACTGCTTGTTTAAAAAAGTTCATTTTTGGAAAAAAAAGAAATGTGGCGGCATGACAGAGAAAAACCAGAACAGAAAGGGAAATAAAGAATTTGAATCTTCAGCAAGAAATTGAGTTCAGCTAGAAAAACTGCAAACATGGGTGGTCAGTTGGTGCGACATGAGCCTGTAGCTCATGAATTGTTATTGCAAATCTGCAGACAGTCCACGCATTTAGCCTCTATGGATGGTTAAATTATTTTATGAGTTTAAATGATTTTGATGAGGAGGCTATGATAGAATTTTTGAGAACACTTTCTAAAGGGGAAGCCACCGTATGGGGTCTAATAGTTGTTGCAACCAAAGATAGAATTGCTGAGGTAACCGGGCTCCCAGCCGTTGGAGAAAACTTTTCTTCAGATGCTGCAGCTACAAGGGTTGAGTTTTTGATGCCTGCTGATGGACCTCTGGAAGTCTCCAAGCAAGGATGCAAGCGTGTGTCACTGCCTCTTCCATATTCAGAGTATGCCACTTATATAATGAGGTATTTAACCTGTGAAGGCCGTTTTTCCTATCTGCATTCTCATCATTTTAAATTGTTAAGCCATATAAGGCATGGGTTGGCTGTGAATGTTCTGAATTTCTTATTAAAATTTTTAGAGCAAAGTGCCCATGGAACTCAACAAGGGAAAGATAACTCTGTCACTCATCATGGCTTTATTAAATTACTGATTGAGCGCTCTTTGAGAGA
>VDFB02388495.1:0-10218 GCA_007258455.2 Sequoia sempervirens | reverse complement strand
ATCTCTCTCTCTCTCACTCAATCCCTCTAGCTCTCTCCCTAGTACCCTTAGTCCTCTACCCTATAAATGTACCATCTAAAGCTTAAAAAAACCAAATTTACAATAATGCGAGCGCGTTATTAACCAGTATAGATATGTCCATTTAGGATTAAATAACGCGAACGTGTTATTTATTGCACTAAAAATGGTTAAAACTCACAATATACCCGTGATGTCGGCCCACATTCTGTAGATTCTCCTAGTTTTGTGTGTGCTCTGACAAAAAATAGCTTTTTGGTGATTGAGTGAAGTGTGCATGCATGATTTTGAGATTCCACCACCTTTTGAATGTTCCTTCCATCACCTTTGTGTGAAATAAAAGAGTTTTCACGTTGAGAGGCTTATAATATCAATTGAAGTTTAAATTATAGTGATAATTGATATAAAATTGAAATTTGGAGGGGAACAAGCTTTTGAAGAAGTCAAATTTTTGAGGAGTATGAGGAAGGAAGAAGCAAAGGCTGCATAATTGGGTAGAACTCCTCGATTTGAAACTTTTCTTTTTAGGAATGTGAAATCTTTGTACATTTTATATCATTCTATTATGACTTGCTTTCATTTTTGTTGTTTTTCTTATTCCATGTTGATCAAATTGTTTGTTTGTGATGCAATACAACAATCACTCATCAAATCAACTTACCCCTTCAAGGAAAAAACAATCAAACACCTTTGTTCCTTAGACCTACAATCAAACATCATCCCAACCATTTAAGATATCTTTGCTCAAATCAACACATCCATCATCCTATCTTCACTTAAACACCATTTGTAACAACAACAATCAGCATTAGTTTAACATTGTCACCAGACCTTTAAGATACCAATTTCATCATGTTTTGATTGTAATATTCCAATATATCAGTATAGACACACTTTGACTACTTTGCATTCAAGAAACCATTGCCATATATTGGAAACATATGCCCAAATCATCAAATCTTTCACAATCTACCTTCAAAACATTACCAAGCATAGACACAACTGTGGAATAACAAATGAGGCTACTCCCAAGCACTTAACAACATTCCTTTCGCTGTTTCTACATATTTTCATGCCTATTTTGATCCTTTTCAACATACTCTAAAAGTTTATACACTTATTTCACAAAACAGAGTATTGATTTGTGGGAT
This sequence comes from Sequoia sempervirens, assembly GCA_007258455.2. Lineage (NCBI taxonomy): Eukaryota > Viridiplantae > Streptophyta > Pinopsida > Cupressales > Cupressaceae > Sequoia > Sequoia sempervirens. The sequence continues at coordinate 9,049 of VDFB02388495.1, read as the reverse complement.
TCACCTAATTTAGGGTATGGAGTCCTAAAGATTAAATACCATATTGATGTTAAATACTAAGGAATTTGTATGTATAGTGATAGTTGTATTTAGATTTGTGACAAAATTGTTTGCATAGTGGTAATGGAATAGCATCACTACTTGGGTATAGGGACAGTTTATATTGTTTTGATTGAGTTATGCTTCCAAAGCTTTCAATTAGTTAATTTGCAACTTAACACTTTTTGCACAGGTAAAATTATTCATCATGCCAAAGAAATGATCTGTTAAAGGGAAAAAACTAACAGATGATAAGCTCCAAGCCTTAAGAGATAAAAATAACAAATGGATGAGGGAATATCATGAAAAGCAAAAATTGGGAATGATTGATGAAAACAAGCCAGTTGAAGAGGAACTTCAACTGTCAAAAAGAGAAAAGAAATTGGCAGCACAAAGGGAACAAATGTGAAAGAGTCATACTAGGGTAGATGCAGATACCATAGTTGGAGACACACCCTCTACCACAAGTGAAGACGAAGGGACACCATTACACACAAGCGAATATGGAGGGACACCATCTACCACAAGTGAGTATGGTTGGACACCTTCCACCACATCTGAAGTTGAGAGTACATCATCACTCAGAATTGAGGAACAAGGCATGCCATCATCCCCATGTGAACCTCAAGGTATGTCTTCTATTCCACCCTCGATCAAAGGTACGCAATCTAGCCCACCTCAATTAAATATTGATGAAATTATAATGGTAGATGTATGTACCTAAGAGAACACCACCTAGAATTTTAAGGAGAAAGCCAAATTTTGATTAATATTGATGAGGATATTTGCAGCACATGGAAGGTAAGACTCCGCACAATTTGTAGAAGATATGTTGATAAGATTTGAAAATTCTTCTTTCAAAGGCTAAATGAGACCACAAGATTTCAACTATTTGTTGAAATGATATGGGGTATAAAGTATAGAAACATCATGAAGACTCTTGGGTTGAGAACATCCAATGCTTCAAGTGAAAACACTATTGTTAAGAATCTAATGGATGCTTATGAGAGTGTGGGTAATACCTCACACTCAAAGGATAGTAATGTCACCTGACATGTCATTACATCGACTTTGGTAAGCTATCAAACAAAGAGATCTCATCTCATTAAAAAGACAAGTGAACAAATGGAAATTAGTAGAAAACTTTATCAAAAGTCATTCAAAGGCGGAAAAGAATTAAGGGCACCGATTGAAATGAATTATGGGCATTCTCAAGAAGACTGCCACATAAAGATAGAAAAGTTGTTGAAGCATTGAGAACAATTAATTGAAGATTATTGGAAGAATAATACAAGGCCATCTGAATCAAAAGGATGTCGAAGAAGCAGAATCGCAGAGTCGAAACCGGAGCCACGCCCAAAGCATTTTTATGATTCCAAACCCAATTTTTTCATAAATTTCAAAATTCTTATCCTCAAATTAGTATTTCTCAAAGATTTTTTGAAATGATTAAACCTTTTATGTCAAGATAAATCACACATGCACTACTTGTTGTTGTAAACTACATATTGAATTCTCTAACCATTTTGATGTGTATCATTCTATATGTTTAGATTTGCACACTAATGATGTTTTGTAGGATTGTGGCATAGAAGCCCCACCAAAATCTTCAAGAAAGTTCTTATCAAAAATTTTATGTGAAATAGAGGATGGCCAAATATTCTATAGGACAGCATGCTTGGATGGTTCATGCGAGCGTTGTGGTGGCTTGCAACTAATGCTAGTATGTCAACATATGGAAAGCACATATGAGGTGGGAAAAAAACTAGTAGAGTTCAGGAAGTATAAAATAGTGGCATATGGTACAAAAGATGGGTCTAAAGAAAAAAGGTGTGAGTTGGTTATTCAGAAAATTCTAGTGTATCAGTTCATGTCCATGTTTCATGAGAATCTAGTGTATGAGTATGCAAGGCATACCCATAGAGCCCAATGGCTGGACATGCAATGCAAGCTATGCAAGGACACCTTTCCACTTGGCAGCATAGTATCAGTGGTTGACTTCACAGAGAACTACACTCTATAGCCACAGTGTGAGGTACAGTCACAGTATTACAACTCCACATAGGTTTTGATATTTGTGCACATAGCATTCATACATGCAGCTGATAGTACAGAGGATGAAAGGAAGGTATTGAGGGAGTATCACTTTTATATTAGTGATGATCGCACACATTCTCCAAAGTTTGTGCAAGGTTGCTTCCAGATGTTCTACAACCATTTGGCTCAAAGGGGCATATCATACAGTCGACATATAATATGGTCAAACAACTGTGCATCATAGTTCAAGAATGTGCGCATGTTCTATTGGTTGTGCAGGATGCATCTCACTACACATGTTCAACATATGTGGAACTTTTGTGAAGCCGGACATGGAAAGGGGGAGCATGACGATACAGGAGCATGCGTGAAAAGAGCATTAGCACGAGAAGAGTTAAAGTATCAAGACAGTGCACAATTGACAGATGCAAGATCAATTGTTGAGTGGTGTAATGCTTTGATGGGTCCAAGTAATGAAGGTACGTCTTCAGTTCGTAGATTTTTTTGGTTGATGGATGATACTAACATTGCACCATATGAGGATTGTTGTACACTAATAGGATCGAGTGAGTTGCACTCTTTCCTTAGCTCAAATGCAAGTTCATGGAGTATTGATACACGTAAGATGGCATGCTTTTATTCTTCATGTACAATGCAAGCCTGGAATGATTGTGAGTCAGGAGAGTGGGTTGAAAAATGGTTGACAAGTTATCTTAGCCCACTTCACACGTATTGCCCTCCGATGGCATTGGAACTAACATAAATGGAATCGTCAGTCGATTTTGACCATGTATCAAATATAGTTCAACCAGGTAATATATCTACTTGCTTAGTATTTGAAATTCCATATTGTTATCTTACTTTGTACTGTATTCATAATGTTGACTAATTTCAAGAGATATGACACACATATAAATGCAGGGCATGTTTATGCAGTTATTACAGATGAAAACAACGAAGAAGGTATAGACTATTACCTGTGTCATGTTGAGGCAAAAAAGAAATTGGAAGCCCCAATTGTAGATGGAGAAAAAATTGAATACCCTACAGGATTAGTTGTTGTTACTGGAATGTGGCTCAGAAGGTACACACATAAGAGTGTTAAACATTGGTTGTTTGAGGAATTTGACACGCATCGTAAGATTCTTCATTACTCAAACCTTGTCGTGGCATCCAATGTTCGTTTGACCAAATATAAGGGTAGACCTTTGAAAAAGACCTTGTGGAAGGTCTGTGAGTCTGACCATGAGGCAATACTTGACACAATAAAGAGTAGAGTAGACTCGGATGGTTCATTGGATTAATTTGTAAGTATATGCACAACTATTCTTATTAATTTGTAAGTATATGCACAACTGTTCTTATTAATTTATACTTGATTGTAAAATTTGGTAGTAAGTCTCATTTTTTTATGTTAATAAATGCATATTTAATGTCTTCCCATTTTTTGTAGTTTCGAAGGCGTATGGCATTATGCTCTAATGGATGTTTATACCCTGCTCCAAAGCTCCCATTTTGGCATGAGTTATGGAATTTGGCTTCACACCTACTAATTGCATTTGCTTGAAAGTTTCTAAAGCCTTTTCAGCAAATACATTTTGTGTATATCCTGCAATCATCATATTCCATGAGATGGCATCTCTTTCAGGAATTTTGTCAAACAGTTCACAAGCCTTGTCTATGCTTCCACATTTTGCATACATGTCTACTAGGGCAATTGCAACTACAACATCTAACAAAATTCCTCTATTATTTATTCTTTGAATGATGTTCATACCCCGTTCCAAAGCCCCCATTTTGGTACAAGTAGGAAAGATGTTGGAAAAGGTTGTGGAATTTGGATTTATACCTACCAATTGCATTTGCTTGAAACTTTCTAAAGCATTTTCAACAAATCCATTTTGTGCATATCTAGCAATAATTGTAGTCAATGAGATGACATCTCTTTGAGGCATTCTGTCAAAAACTTCGCATGCTTTCTCTATGCTTCAACATTTTTCATACATGTCTACCAAATCATTAGTCATGAATTAGATGTCTTTTAGATTACCCAAGTCAATAGTATGAAAATTGCAATTTTGCACAAATGTTGCTCTTCTAGCCTATGAAGGCAAAAAAACTCAAATTTGTATATGAACATGCAATATTGATGTCTTGATGATGTAATAAGATTTTTTTAGGGTCATTTGAATGGATTTTTTGGTTTTAGATGATAGGAGTCAAAATTGCTTCAAAAATGCAATGTTGTCATAGTGTAATTTGTGTAAACTCATCATTTAAGTTGTAAATCCCTTAACCAATGGCTCCCTCTTTCAAAAAATAGTTGAGGGTCATTGGAAATGATGTGTAAAAGTTTATAAGGCCTCCTTTTGGTTAGGGCAGAAGTTTGATTGGAAGTTTGAAGCATTTGAATATTAAAAAAACTCAGTTTTTCTTGATTTTCCAGCAGTTTTGACTATTCCTTCAATTGGTATGACCTACAGTAGCATTGTAAAGCCCTATAATTAATATGGTTTGATAGAGGGTAGAGAATAATTTCTTTTTGTGGTGATTTGAATTGATTTAATTAAGTATTAAGAAATTTACTTCAATTTTAGTGAAAGAGGATCTGAAACCCTACCAAACAAGGGTTTGGTCACCAAAATGGTCATAATTCCCATTTCCACCGTGGGAAAAATGTAAAAATTGGTATAATTTTAGATTTAGGGCTGTTATTCATGTTCAAATTTTTTTCAGAGTGAAAGATAGAGGTTTGTAAAATTTATTTGATGCCCTAGGTCAGTTTTTCCCTTGTAAATGCATGAAAATGGTCTTTAAAATGCACTTTTCATAATTTTTTGAGTATTTGTGCAATACTAATGAATGAAAAGCATGTAATAGGTCTTCGGGAACCTGTTAGAATATTTTTAAGGAATTATGGGTGTTTGGGTGTGCCTTGAAAGGTTGAACACTTCCTTATGCAGGCCTAGTTAAGCCTCGTTTATGGCTTGTAAGTCAATCTTTTGATACATTTATGGTGGGTGTTTGATCCTAAAAGTTTTTGGGAATCCTGTGAGGATATTTTTAGGAGTCTAAAAGAATGTTTTCACTGCAAGGGTTGATTCCTTTAACCAATTTTTATTTTGACTATCCCATTGGTAGAATGGATGTTTTGGGTACAGGCATTCAGTTTGTTTGGTCATTTTCTATCAGGTGAAGAGTTTTTACATCATCCCCAAGTCATGCCGAGATGTTTGATTGTGTGATTAAAGTTGAGTGATCAAGTTGCATTGTTGAGTGATCAATTCAATCAAAAAAAACAATGGCAAAGTCTGCCCTTTCAAGGTTTTATGAAGGGAAAGAGAGTCCAAATTGTAAGGGAAACAAGAATTTGTTTAATGAATGTCAAGTTGAGTGTGGATTGAGATTTTTCTTCCTTTTCTTTGCATCACATTAAACCAGTTTGGAACACATCTCAAATTGGACATTAGGTCCTTTTAAAGTCATCTATTTCAAATTAGGACATTAGGTCCTTTCAAATTGGAACACATCTCAAATTGGACATTAAGACTAGTGATCTTGCCATTATCATCTATTTTGCTTAAAGTCCCTTTGGAACACCTCCCTCTAAACTCTATATCCTTGCATTCAATGGTGTGCTTCTTAAATTGTGTTTGTATGATGCCTTGAATTGTCATAAGGTTTCTTAATAGGTCTTTGAAACCCTTGCTTCTCTAACATTTTTCTACTCATTGACTGTCATACTTAAAATATTCCTTCAAATTCCTTCAAGGTGTTTAGGAATGATGATTTCATGGTGAAAAGTCAAAGAGAAGATTCTGGAAGTGTGTGGAAGTCAATTTTTCAAGAGGCCCTATTTTTTGGAGCAATTTCATGAGGGTTTTGTGTTCGAGAATGTTAATGGTGTCATAGGAGATTAAAACCAAGAAAATACTTGGTTTGGGAAAAATTTAAGATACCGTAGAAAGTTTCATGGTCAAGTGATAAGTTTTGAATAGGGTTTCTTTGGAAAAGGGGGCTATTTAGGCTAGTTTTGGTGGGACAACAGATTTTTGAAAGGTTTGGTCTGAAACAAGTGCTATAAATATTTTGGTATGTTGTGTAGCATCACAAAAAAAACCTAATTCAATCATTATTTTGGTGAGTCTTTTGGAAAAGTTGTTAGAAAAGTCAAAAAAACCACCGTTGGAGGCCTAGTTGGTTGGAAGCCTAGTCAAGGTGGAAAAGTGGGTTTTTGTTTGAGTCAAAGGTTTAAGGCTTTGAAAACATTCAAGACAAGTTTTTTTGTGTCCCTTAAGGGCATTCCAATGGTTTGGGTCCATAGGAGAAAGATTGGATTCATAAGTGCACTTTGAGGCTTCTTTCCTTAACGTTGTTTAGAACATGGTTAAGATTACTTCATTGAAAAAACCTTCAAGCCTTTGAGTTTTGTTTTGAGTCCCATATCCTCTACATCATAGTGGTATCAGAGTTGTAAGTAGGTCCTTTAGGGATTGAAGAATCAGCAATGGCACCTAAAAATCAATTAGCAAGAGAGTTGGAGGAGTTGAGGGAAACCTTGGAAAGGGAGAGAAGGGAAAGAAGAGAACAAGAAGCAACAAGAGAGCAGGCTAAAGAAAGGGAAGAGAGGCAATGGAGAAGGGAGAGAAGCTGCGAGGTTGTATCACAGCCTTGGAGAGAAATAGGCTATAGAGAACAGCTGAGAACAAGAAAGACAATGATGAAGAAGAAGGAGGATAGTAGGTTGAGGAACACCATAGACATTTAGGGTCTTGTTTGTAAGATTCCTTGGTGTTTTGTTTCACCACCCTAACCTATAGGACCCTTCTCAAGTTTAGGTACCCCTGGTCTATCTGGCCAACCCCACTTCTATCACAATTCCATCTACCAAGTTAACCTTGGTGCAATGCTTCAACTCTTCCTTAGCCCTTAATCTACCCTAAAGGCTAATCTATCATCAACACTCCATTAGTTCTTGCAAGGGTGTAGAGATGTCTTCAATGGCTTCAAACCAACCTCCTAGGTTTCTTGAAGGTTCACCAAAACTCCACATTTTCATCGCTTTCACCAAACCCTCATCTAGGGTTAAGAAGGCTACTAGTCCACGACCCCCAATTAGGTCTCCATCACCAAAACAACTAGTTATTACTCAAACATTTCAAAAGACCACCTCAATATTTCTTTGAGGTCCTTGTCCCATATGAACACCTCAAATATTTTTGAGGTCCTAAGCTTTAACTGTTTGTACAATGTTTAAACTTGAAAATGGTCATTTCCTAGGGTTTTAAGCCATTTTCTGGTTGTTTTGAAACTGTCAACTTGTTCTCACATCAATTGAACTGATGGAGCTTTCTCCTTCATGTGGAAACTAGGTAAGAAACTTTCCTACCTCCTCCAAAAATCAATTTATCAAGAATTGGTCACCCCTGCAAGTTATGTGCTCTGCACTTCTTTTCTTCCCTAGTCAGACTCTTCCTGGCTCGCCTAGGGCAAGAATTTTCCAACAACTCCTGTGTTCACACAAACCCTAAATCCTACCATATTTACACACATGGAGTCTAGTCACTATTCCCAAAGGGTTGTACAATTTGTATCGTGGGAAAGTGATCTAAACCTCCATTTTCTGAAGACTGCCTAGTTCAGACTAGCAATAGTGTGGAATCCAACTTATTTACAAACAGTGCTTGAAAATGAATAAAACGACTATCTAATGACACACAAAGCTTGTATAAACACCACTCTACATCCTACACAGGTCTTGATGCTATATCAATCCATTAAAGCTTCAAGTACCCTAGGAGGTTGGTTCGAAGCCATTAAAGACATTCCCACACCCCTACAAGAACTAATGGAGAGTTGAGGATAGGTTAGCCTTTAGGATTGATTAAGGGCTAAGAAAGATTTGGAGCATTGCACCAAGGTCAGCTTGGTAGATGGAATTGTGATAGAAGTGGGGTTGGCCAGACAAACCAAGGGTACCTAAATTTGAGAAGGGTCCTATAGGTTAAGGTGGAAAGCCAAAACACCAAGGAGGTCTTGCAAGCAAGACCTAGAGCAGGAATCTATGATTGATTCCTCCACACCCCTCCCTATCAGAAACACAAGAATACCACTTTATTTAACTAATCTCCTCCCTTCTTCCAAAGTGATTCTATAAGCATGAAAATCTATTTATTATATAACTTGTTGAGTGACCTATTCATACGTAGATGGGTCAACTCCTTTTCATTATCCAATTTTTCAGTAAGTTCATTTTTCTTCACTTTGATGATGAAGTTTCTAAATTCATTTGTAGTAACAAAGGTGTCATCATCCAAGAACTAGCTACAAGCTAATACTTTGACATCATTGGGAATAGAGTTCTCATCATAAAAATTAACTGCTAGCCTATTTTTAAGAAATTGTTCATCACCTTGATTGATTTGGGGAGAAGGGAAGTGTTAGTTCACTTCCTCATCTCTAGGAACATTCTTCATAGTATCCTCTTGCACACTCTCCCTTTCTTTTGGATTCTTTGAATAATCAACCAAGGGTGCATCAAGAGTTTGCATTGATTGGCTATGAGCAACTTGTGCTGATGATTCTGTTGACAAGGTTTGTTGTTGAAAAAGTTAGCCCACTTCCATCCCATTTTCTCTTGCTTTTCCAACTTCATCATGCTGGAAAAATTCCCATCTGCCATGGAAACAAACATCTTCTCCATCATTTCCATGGGACTTGTGTACTTTTCAAAGGAATAACATAAGCATGATTATTTTTATCCTCTTATATTTTGTTTGGACCATGAACATCCATTTCCTTTTCCTTTCTCTGACCTCCTTATTAGTTTTCAGGTTCCTTATCACATCAATAGATGCATGGAAATGATGGTAGATATGAGATCTACCCCTCTCTACCCTCATTTTACTGATATACCCTTTAGGATCACAACTCATGGAAATGTCTACTTTCATTCCATAAATAGTCTTGATCA
>VDFB02388494.1:0-14357 GCA_007258455.2 Sequoia sempervirens | reverse complement strand
TTTTTTAAAAATTAGTATGCTATGTGTGATAATCTATCAACAATGTAATTATATACCGATTACTCTTTCTTTTTACATAATCTAACATATTTCAAACTTTTCATAGGCTGCCCTTCACATTGAAGGCAACAAAGGCAAGACTAGAAAAAGCATGGGCAACACAACTTGGCTCGGTGGTTATATGAAATTAGCCGCATCTAATTGTAAAGTATCAATAAATGAAATATTGCATCCAAATTATAAATAAATTGAAACAATTTGGTTTTATCACACCATAGAAGAAAATTCATGATCTTCTCGTGAAAATGTAGGGCTCAATTCAACAGAGTTCCCATAGAAGAGGACCTAAATTGCCTTCCAAGAAGGCTACTTGAGTCATGGGTTTTAATGCCTAAGAGTCTTGACTAGGCAAACACAACCTTCCACTACATCTGACACGCTGGTAAATAAACTTAATAAAGTTTATTTAAAACTGAATACTTGTGCAATCTATTCAATATTAATTTCCACCATAAAGTAATTACATTCCTATTTGTTTTAAACATTCAAGCAATGATAATATTGCACATGACATTGGAATGCAGCCTAGTGAGGGTGGAGCACAACGTGCAAATGAAGGTCATGGTGTGCATCCCAATACTTTAGAGCATGTAGAGCATGATCAACATGTTGAGCATGATCAGGCTAGAGAAGATCAAGAATATGATGTGGCCCCATCAGGTAAAGAGGACCACTCTAAAGTTCTTTTAAACATATTTAATTGCAATTGGTGTATTAATTAATGTAACCTTTCATGTTTCAACTTTAGAGCATGTAGAGCGTGATCAACGTGTTGAGCATGATTAGGCTAGAGAAGATCAAGAACATGATGTGGCCCCATCGGGTAAAGAGGACCACCCTCATGTTCTCTTAAACATATTTAATTTCAATTGGTGTATTAATTAATGTAACCTTTCGTGTTTCAACTGCAGATTAGGATTTAGAGGGTGTTCAACATGTTGAGCATGAGTCAATAACAAAAGTTCAAGAACATGATGTGGACCCATCAGGTAAAGAGAACCACTCTAATGTTCTTTTAATTAATGAAATACTTGTAACAATAATAATAAAACATATCAGTTTAACATTTCTTTCTTATTGCAGCAGATCCCCCTTGAAGGCCCACATCATGAGCACGCATCACGACATTAAGATCACAAAGCGAGGGCAGAACAACCAAAGGGGGACATATATTGATTTAGAAAACGCTACTCCACTTCAGCTTTATGTAGCTTTCAAAAAGAAACAAAAAAAAGTGATTGTAATCATATCATGACAACCATATTTTTGATAATATGTAAAACCGAAAGAATGATAATATTATATGTTAATGAATGAATGTGAATATGTTAATTAATGAATGTTATATGTTAATGAATGAATGTTATATGTTATTAATGGATGAATGAATGAATGTTATATGTTATTAATGGATGAATCAATGATTAATGTTATATGATTGGGTTTGGGGAATTGAGAGTGATGTGAGGGGGGAGGGGCCAAATGAGCTTCCACCATCACGTGGTTGGCCCTATTAAGTAGAGAATATTAAACTATTCTCGAAATAAAGAGAAGCTCAATAAGGTAATGCACTTTTCAATATAAGAAATGCATCATTCGAAGCATCAAACCAATATGCAGTCTGTATGTATGACCAGTTGTCAGTCTCCGCAATGGTACATTTCCAGGAATATATATATTTTTTAAAATTGATTATTTGTCACAATTTCGACGAACACAACTGACGAATCAACATAAAGGCTCGACGAAGTTGCTATATCTATGTCAAAGATATTGTCATAACTCCCTGCACCTTTCGTCGCAATTGTGACAAAGTTTCGGCGTAGCCACCAAGCCACTCAGTGCCCATTTCGTCGCAGTTGCGACACACTTTTTCGTGTTCTTCCGACACTAGTCCTTGCTAAGTTCATCGCAAAGTCGACGAACTCCTGGTGTTGTTTCGACGCGACTACTTGCCTATTTCGTCGCTCATTCGATGAAATTTTGGTGTTGTTTCGATGCTACTCCTTGCCCATTTCGTCGCAATGGCAACGAACATCTGTTGTTGTTTCGACATTACTGCTTGCCCATTACGTCGAACTGGCGATGAACTTCTGGTGTAATTCATTGGTGGATACATGAAGCTTTCGTCGATAGTCCGATGAAATCCTGAAACATTTCACGATGTCGTTGACCAACGATTCTTTACCGTTATTTTGACGTTTAATTTGTTGTTGGCCTTTTGATGAAAAAACAATGACGAAAATATTTTCGCCATTTCGTCGCTCTTCCGACAAAGATGTGTCGAACTGCCGATGAATGGACATCGGAAAATGGTGTCAAATTCAGTAGTGTAATAACTTTAAGTCTATACATCTGCTCCAAGGGGAGACTTCCAGACCTCAAATGCAAGCACAAAGGACACAGTCATTGGAAAAGAAAGATATTCTAAGGAAATAACATGGCAAAGAACAAAGTGATCAAGGGGGACATCCAACACGTTGAGATGATGCCTCGTCATCTTCCAACAAATCAAATTGTTCCAAGCCAACATGTCTAGGTTCAATGAACCTAACACTCCATAATGCAACAACTTTTTATTGTTGGTTTATATTTAGCAGAAGAACAAGTATCCCCAAATGTAATTTTCTCATTGGTCAAGAGGTAGTTAGTTGTGACAAACCCTAATTAGGGTTTTATTTTGTAATCTTAGTTGTTGCTTCAAAATCAATCTTGGCCATTGGATTGTATTTGAGGAGCCTATAAATTGAGCTCACCCCTCATTTGTAAAACATGGGAGCATCCGTCACATACTACCAGTTCACTACCTTGTCTATGCTTTTGCTTACTATTATGCTTTGATAGATTTTTTCGAAGCATCGATCACTCGTTCGAAAGAACTTGTTGTAGGCTCTTAGCCATAGTAGCAAGATAGTGAACTGTTTGATAAAATGCTTTGGTAGACATAAAATGTGGTAGCATAGACAAGGTAGTAAACTATTTGAAAAAATGCCTCAAAGAAATGTGGTCTCATGGTGATGGAATGCCATGACAATCTAGGGAATTTGCTTGTCATGGCATTCCATCACCATGAGACCACATTTCTTTGAGGAATTTTTCAAATAGTTTGCTACCTTGTCTATGCTATTGCTTACTACTACACTTTGATGGATTTTTTCCAAGTGTCCATATAGCTTGTTCAAAAGCACCTATTTTAGAATTTTAACCATAGCAGCAAGGCAGTGAATTGATTGATAAAATGCTTTGGCAAACATGTATGCAAAATGTGGTATTATAGACAAGGCAGTGAACTGTTTGAAAAAAAATCCTCAAAGAAATGTGTTCTCTTAGTGATGGAATACCATGACAAGCACATTGAGACCACATTTCTTTGAGACATTTTTTTGAATAGTTCACTGCCTTGTCTATGATATTGCTTCTTATTATTCTTTGATATATTTTTTCCAAGCATCCATAGCTTGTTTGGAAGCACCTATTTTAGGCTTCTAGCCATAGCAGCAAGGCAGTGAACTATTTGATAAAATGCTTTGGTAAACATGTATGAAAAATGTGGTAGCATAGACAAGGCAATGAATTGTTTGAAAAAATGCCTCAAAGAAACATGGTCTCATGGTGATGGAATGGCATGAAAATCCATAGCAATTAGAATGTCATGGAATTCCATCACCATGAGACTACATTTCTTTCAGGCATTTTTCTCAAGCAGTTCATTGCCTTGTCTATAGTATTGCTTGCTATTATGCTTTTGATATATTTTTTCCAAGCATCCATAGCTTGTTCAAAAGCACTTATTTTAGGCTTTTAGCCATAGCAACAAGGCAGCGAACTGTTTGGCAAAATTCATTGGTAGACATGTATGAAAAATGTGGTAATATAGACAAGGCAGTGAACTATTTGATAAAATATGTCAAAGAAATTTGGCCTCATAGAATGCCATGATAAGAAAATGCAATTGGTAGCTGCTCCTACTTATTAGTTATGCAATGTGAAGTAATTGCATAACTGCTTAGGTTGACTTTGTAAAAACTATGTTGTAATTGAAATTTTTTCATCTATCAACATCTAGTTACTAGTTATGCAATGTGAAGTAATTCTTTGACTTTGAAAGATGCGCAATAAAATGTAATCAATGATATGAATATAAACTACAAAAAAATATTTTTTACAATTAATTAGTTAAAATCTTTATTTTATTTGCTCTCTATATCTCTATATGCTATGGAAATACCTTTCAATTTCAAAATAAATAGATTTTATCTCTTGTTCTACAATACTTTACTTTTTTTAAATATGATTTTTTCCCGACTTTTAAAAAAACTCTTATACTTTTGGTTTGTCAAAATTTTCCCCAAAAGATTTTTGCTGCTATGCATTGGAAGCATGAAGTATACACGTGAATACACACAATATATGTGAAGTATACATGTGAATAAGTGAAGCATACAAGTGAATAAGTGAGGCACAAGTAATTGAAGCGTTCCAAAGGATATAAACCACCAAGAATGAAGCTTATTTACACAATATGCTTTAGATGGAGCTTATTGAGCAATTGACAGTAATTAATTAAGCATTAGATGTAAACAAAATCCATGCCTACAACATTCAAGCATACAATAATTTACACAATACACATGATAACATCATTCAAGAATGGCAGTAGGAAAATACGTTTTTTTAATAAAAAAGCCGTAAGGCTATACAATGACATATATTGTTAAAAGTATATACAATATATCCAAAATATCCATACAAGCTTAGTACAAAGGATCCATATTATGGGCATAAAATGTCATGTATATATTGATAGTACAAAACATATGTTCCAAAATACCACATAGGCAAACAACAAACGACCCTGATACAATCATTTCCCTCTAGGGGAAGGAAATAGATCCCATGCTGCCTTCGAATTTTGGCTAGATGGAGTGATTGTTGGTTCTCTAGTCTTTTGAACACGCTCGCTAGTCCTCCTCTCTTCACTCTGGACCGGGTGATCCCACAATAATGGGTTACAATTTTTGGCCAAACTTGACATTAAAATCAGGATTTTTCACCAGACATTAACTATCTTACACCTATAGCAGCTAAACCATTAAGGTTTTGAAGATGAATCAAACTAGTTATTTGTTAGATATTTTGTGTAGATTCTAATTATATTTTTTAAAAAAAATTAAAAAATAAATTGTGAATCATTTTATGTAATTTTTAATAACTTATTTTTTCTACTAATCAGCATTTTTAAAAAGTGATGTTTACTTCGGCGCACGTAACTTTTTTTGTAGATAGGATACAATTCCGATTTTTAAAATATAAATTTTTCACACCAATATCTAGGGGATGGATATTTTTTCATAACTTTTTGTTACATATATTTTTTTTAATTAATTTTCCAAGTTAGTATAATTATAATTTGGACAGAGGTGTACTTCAGCACACATAACTTTTTTTTGTATTCATTTGAATTAACTTATTCTTTTTTTGTTGGAATAAGGACATCAATACCTAGGGCACATGTATTTTTTTGAATTTTTTTTCTCTATTTTTCTATTTTTTCGTATCTGTGAAATAAAGAACTTGATGTTCATTGAAAAACCTACATTCACAAGAAATAAAAAATAAATATAATAATCAAATTAAACATATTTCAAATTATACTTTTTAGGAAGCTTATAATAAGGGCTACAGGCTTACAAAACATAAAGTTTAAATGAAGTCATTTGATCACCCAAAAGGTAAATCAAAAGTGGTTTTTTCTATCATCGTTTTGATAGGTGTAGAGGAGACTCGATTATAGGTATGGTTTAAATCTAATAAGGTTCTATCCAAGGGGGTTTGATCTAAGGGGGTTTGATCAATCCTTCTTTAATTAAAATAATTTAAATGGAACCTTTAAAGTCATAAAACATTATATTTTCTAAAAATATGTGATTTCAGGCAAAAATTAGGATGTCCCAAAAAGTGTAACCCATTATTGTGGTAGCACCTGACCTTCAATTGATACAATAAAATGTAAAGATGTTAATACACATAATTTGAATTGTGGAATGACATATAACAAAATTTAATCACTTACCGCATATAGATAGTCATCATTCACATTTACATCATTACCATGTCCACAATCTGGAGTGACAACCACCTGTAGCAACCATCAAGATAGAAATTAAGCTACACAAAAGTATAGTGAAAATTTTCTATAATAGACCATAAAAGAGAAAATATAATGTCAAATTGACTAATCTGGTGCATACCTCTCTCAATGGATCAGAACTGACTATTGTTGCAACAATTCTGTGGTCCATCATGCCACCAACATCACCAAAGCTGTTTGATGTCAACATCTACAAATGGTAAATGAAAGAGTAAATGGTAGGGTGAACAATTAAATGTTAAAGGGATGGGATTAGGAAGAAATAAATGAACAAAAAGTGAATTAGGAGAAGATAATGTGACAAGATCAAGGAATACAAATGAAATGTTTGTGTTTCTCATCAATTTTTTAATTTGTATATGCAAAATTATGAAAACTAGCTAGCATTGTTTTACAACACCATTATCGAATAAAGGTTACCTAAGTGTAAGTTGTTTGAGGAAATGAATTGCAAGGTGTGGAGGTCGAAGGTCCACCAAGAAACTGTTTGAAATACAAAGCATGTTATGAGAGAAACATTCAAATATAGCATTCAACTATTCAAATGCAATAGTAATATCTTTAATTCTAGTTGCATACCTGTGGACTCAATGTCGAGAACGAATAAGGGTATATAAGAATGGGGCATGTCTCATGAACACTTTGACCCTGAAATTTCATCATATTAAAATTCTACTAATTTACTTATTCTTAAATTTCAAAATATAATTTAATAAACAACATTAAATGAACTTGTTGAATTTTACTTGAGTGTCAATGCCGAATGTATCATTCAACAAATCATTTGTGAAATCCATCACCTCTGCAACTGATGTAGGCTATGTAGCTACATCCTGAGCACTTTGATAATTGTATGCGCAAACTTCACCACAAGTGCCACAATGGTGGGGTGGAGCTTAGCGCCTACACATATCCTCCACACCAGGCTCTACTAGAGGCCTCACACACTGTAAAATGGTTTGGGTGAGTGATCCAATCGACTCCAGCGTGTCCACCTCTACACTATCCTTAACAATTGAAGGAACAATGACATGCTCCACCATGGGTCTAGCCAAGGGTCTCGGTGCCAACTGTGGATTGCGTCATGCAACAAGTTTATCATGTGTGGAGCCCCCACCTCTACCCAAAAATTCTAAGATTTCAAAATAATTTGGCATCTTATTGAGGATAAATTCACAATAGAGTTTCCTCAAAAAGTATTGTGGTACCTTATCATGGTTATTGCACGGAGGTTGGTCAAATACCATCCACCACCATTCCCAAAATTTATTTTTAATTAACTCATGGTGGCACTAATGGATGGGGAACCTCCTACATGTATGAGACAAAGGTGAGTTGTTTTTCGGGTCTGTAAATAGGGCATACAAGTCGGCTTTACTAATTTTTTGTTTTTTAACATCTGCATATGACAAACCACTAGCATAATATTGTCTCATCTCATGCCTCTTATTTGACCAAAAATTTATTTTCTCGCTCATTTCTCCTACATGAGATACAATTGAATTCAATGATTCAACTATCCCTCTCCTATAAGGGTGGGTTTCGACATGCTTGGTTAATCTTCCAATTAATTGTCCAATGTCTCTTTTATTTTTTTCAATTTGATTTAGAATATTTTCTTGTGTTCCTTGAGGATTCCTTTGAATTGATGGAGGGGTTTCAAGTTGTTCTTGTATAGGAGGCTCTTCTGGAGGGGGTGACTGTGAATTTTCAATGTTTGGAGGTGGAGATTCATTCCCTGAGAATTAGAACAAAATTTTATTATAAAAACCTATTTCAATCTGCATTCTAAATCAAATTCAAAATAAATAGAATAAAAATACATACCTCTTGGAAATCTTCGATGTCTCTAATGTGTTGGCAACATCCTCGTGAAAAATAGCAAGCTAAGGATGCAAATAATTGATGATATTTGGTGAGCGCGAGTTGCAGACCTCAAATCCTCCAAGCCAAGCTGTGGGTTGAAGTGAAATGAGGGTTTCAAATGCATTTTTTTCTTTTATTCAAATTTTGCATTTGGCACATGCCAAATTTGGTGAGTGCGAAATGGCCAATTTTGGGTTTTTTTTGTGAATTTTTCCAATTTGGCACCTAAATTGTGTCACAGATTGGTGCACTTACCCATATATGTATAAATGTATACGCCTCTATGTACATGTATATATAGGTATATCATATCGATGCATCCATATGAGAATGCCCATTTGCCAACATACGCTTGTATCGATATACATATACATATGGGTACATGTATATACTATACATACATATATATATATATATATATATATATATATATATATATATATATGTTCACATCCGATTCACTTACAACCATTCACGTTACCATCATATTGATAAGTGTGTATGTGTGGTATATCTACACATATGCATATAAGTGTCAATAGATCCCATTGACATGCATGAGCATACATGTAAACATACTTCCACCTACATCTCACTTACCCATATGATCGTAATAGCACAAGAAGGACCTCAAAAGCTCAAATAGCTAAACATCACCTATAAATGCATACAAAAGTAAACAAGACTCCTAATGAAAATGTACAAGCTATGGATGACTTACTTATAACCCATAAACTGACTCAGTTCAGTCACTCTGATGTGGTGTGTGTATGCTCAGATAGTTTACTTTTATTAGTTACCCAACCAAGATCTTCTCTCGAGTGATACTTCCCCCCTGGAGAAATGAAAATTTACCTACAACCATTAACACATGCCTACAATAGTCAACTGTTCACAACATATGTAGTATACATAAACATTTCCAAAGTTAGAATAATAATTCAATAACCATCTATTCACATATATGCAGTATTTCACCATGTTCATAACATCAACTGAGGTAATATCAAATGAGATAACATTCATATTGATAACAAGGTACAAGCATAATATATTCATCTACATAATTCACATTACATTCATATTTACCCTATGTAGTAATAGTAAATATTAAATTCACAATTGGGATGTAACATATCCTCAGGGGCAACAAAATTAAATAAAAATAAACCTTTAGGCATAACGCTAATTGAGACACTAACCTTGAGATTCCAAGTGTTAGTGGCCTACTTACATACTTGATCAATATTAGGGTGGGAAGCAAATAATTTTCCAACCAGGGATGAATTTAAGCCCTTGATAGCATCATCCATGATCACATCTGGGACATCCACTTCATCCCCATCCACAGTACAGAAAGTAGACAAAGACATCGGGGACACCTTTTTCGGAACCTTCCCACCCACAAGCTTATCCACATATGATGTTGGGTCCTCAATAGTCAAAAAAACATCCTTACCCACAAAGTTTGAAGTAGGTGACTTACTAAGTGTACTTTTAAAACTCCCCGCATGCGAAGGAGAGGAAGTAGTTCTCTGAGGAGTAGAGTTCATAGGTGGGGGAGCTCCGTTGGGGCCTCTATCATTCCTAATCATCAGGAGAAGCAAAAACACAAGAACTTGAAAAAGGAAACACGTGTGTAGAGTTCTTACACTAAAATGGAGTTGTTCAATCCCTGAACATGTTCCATTGTATACTCTCATGTTTGATGTTGGACCGAGGGATGTTTATGTTTAACTAAGGGTTGGTTTATGTATAAGGTTCTAATATTTGTGTAGATTTGGAAGGTATAGGATGATTTGGATGTTCAAAATATTGGGTGTGTATGATGGTTGAGATTTCTAATCTATTATGGTTTGGATAAATGGGTTTGAAAGTTTTGGACTTTAGACTAAGTTTTTGATTTTTGGGATGGTGATGATATGAAATCATAAAGTGTGATGATGGATGAAAATAAAATTTGAATCAAGTGAATCTAGATCCTTAGTGATTAGGGATGGTTTGATATTTTTATCCTTTCTTACTTAGGATAAGCAAGTTCCTAAGAAAAATTGGACAAGGATTTTGGAGTTCACTAATTTATGAATTGCTATAGTCCTAAGCTAACTTATCTAAGTTTGATTAAGGCTAACTTGATACAATAATTAAGATATATAATTTATTAAGAAATATATAAGCTAGAGATAAAAGAGAAAGGATCTCAATTTGAATCTTAATAGGTTTAATTTTGTTTTTAGATTATTGTTTTAGATTTTGGATTGGACTTGGATTTTGTTTGACTAAGGTTGATATTGGATGTATAGGTTGAATGCAATATTATGAATATTTTTTTTTAGATGTTTATCTATAATATAAGTCCAAAGTGAAGGTTATGTTTGTGAGTGTGAATGATTAAATTTTATTTGGGAATAATTTTGGATATTTATGAAAGTTTGGGATGATTATGAAGGTTGGACAAGATTTGGGATGAATTTCTATGTTTATGGTTGGAAATGGGGGTTTGGGAAATATTTTGGATGTCTATGAGGATTGGGTAAATTTTTAATCCAAGTTTTAAATCAAATGATGGTTGATGAAAATTTTGAATGAGGTGTAAGAGAGGATGGGTCTATGGTTAATTGAAGGTTGACTATGTTATGGGAGATGTGGGTTGGTTTAAGCTAGTTTAATGATAATTTTATGTTTGTCTAGGGTTACCATTACTAATAATTTAGTCTATAAGATCTATTGTTTTAATTTTGGAGTTCAACTAGTTGAATTTTGGTGAAACAAGGAAAGCGTTGAACTATAGGTTGAAATTTTTGAGATCATATAAATTAAAATTTAGGGGTCAAAAGTGTCAATATATAAATACGCTAAATCAAGGAAGAATAATCACTAAAAAACCATAAAAAATCTTGATTAGCACAAACAATGAAAGACTGACCAAAAACATTGGAACAATGCAAGAACTAATTGACAAGATAGTCAAGTTGAACTAGAAAGCCTAAATCTGTTTAAGATTTGGCAAGAGATTTTACAAACAACAAGACACAATGGCTAACTAAATTTTAGGGTACAAAGGTTGAATGGTATATATTAGTTTTTAACATGACAACACACCGAACACTTGAGATTTCCTAAAATTATTCAAGGACCTATAGCTGTGTTAACTAGTGTGGATTCACTATGTAAATTAATCTACTAAAATATTCTATTGGTAAATAGATAGCTTGGGAAAGCCACATAAACATAAATTCCTTTACCAAAGGTGGTAAAAATGAGTTACCTTTACTTATTCTATCTCACCACCTAGAGATTCATTGTAAATTTGGGGTATGACACATATCCCTTATAGGACAGCAAAAATGACCAAAAGACTAAGTGTAGAAAATGGGGGACAAAAAAGTGGCAATGCCACTTTTTGATCCCATAAAGACATAACACAAGTTCAATTTATAATAAAAAAACACTTGTGTTATAATTTAAAGAAGTTGTAACAAAAGTGTGTTATAGTATGAGAAAGTTTTAGGGAAGCAAACATATATCTCTTTCGATTCCCATCAAACTATATACATTAAATAAAAATTTAAGTATAAGTGTTACTTTAAGTTATATTTCATAAATATAGTTTTAGGATATTTAAGAATGGTTTTGGATATCTAGGAGTTATAATACAGATTCTAGGTTTTGGAAGATCTTATAATTTTCATGACAGTCAAATTTTAGTAATCAACAAGCTCCTATCATCCTTCTTGGATCGATCTCTTTGATCCTGATTTGCTGATGTCGCGATTGATCTCGCGATGATCGATGACGTCGCTGATTTTGAGCGGATTGATGATTTTGTTGCCTGGATTCTCGCTTTCGACTCCTTCGCCCTCCTACCATATATACTTCTCTCTATCTCGAGTATCCCTCTCTACCTCTCCCTCCCTCCCCTTCCCCCTCCCCTCTCTCTCTCTTCCCTACCTCTCTCTTTCTCTCTATAATGAAAGAAAATTAGTAAATTTATTTTCATGAAAAAATATTAGTATTTTTTTATTAAAAAACATATTTATCTTCATAATATTGAAATTATCTTAATTATATTTAAATTATCATTATTCTTTAAATTTTATTTTATCTCAATTTTTTTTGATAAAAGAGATTAAACCCTATAATTATATTAATCATAGTAAATAGTTACATATGTTTAATAGAAGTAGATCTAGAGTTAATCATCAATAAAAGAAAAAAATTACATTGCTTATGAAAACATGTACAAAATTGGGAGACTTAAAATAAAGACAACAATTATCACTTCCATAGGACGCTAGAAATAGACGAGAACACACTATAGTATATTAAGGGGTGGTGAGTTACTACCTTTTTCACTTTTTCCTCATCACACAAGAGATCAAGAGACCTGAAAAGCCTTACATTTTCTACTAGGAGAGGAGGGGTATGCTTGATAAGGATATATAGAGATTTGACCATAGATTTTTCTTTGAGTAGAAGATTTTGATCAACAAGCTCCTCATGAGGGATAACAATGCTGTCAAAATTTTTTCAATAATCATTTTTAAAACTCATCCTCATGGCATAAATATACATTTCCACCCTTCTAAGTTTTGAAGATGAAATGTGACACAATACCCCCACCAAGAATTTTCCTTCCTGTAGTGAATACTTATAGAGGGTATTTTGAAGAAGAACATTGTTAATTAATTCTTTATGAATGTAGTTTTTGTAGATCACCCAAAGAAGATGGTGGCACTATAAAATATATTTGTAATTTTAGAGGAGCCCAAAAACCATGTCCAAAGGTGAGAAAAATTACTAAGAGTCCTTATATAGCTCCTCACTGATGACAACAAAAATGGATTCCTTAATTAGATCATAGTTTAAATTAAACTCTATTCTTACATTATCTAAAACATAGGGACCAAGAATATAGGGTATCTATTTAGGGTCCCTAATGAGAACTTTAAGATTGAGCATTAGTAGTAGAAGGGGACATGAGAGAGAAAATACTACCAAGGAAATGAGAGTGAATGGAGAGAGACAAGAAACAAAAAATGAAAAGAAAGAGAAAGGAAGTAGTGATATAACTATGGGATGAGAATGCTAGGATGTGAGGGAGCCTAGAATGCAAAGGAATAAATTTTATCTTAATTATTATCCTAAATTAAATTTACATTATTATTTTTCTTTAAATTTTATATTTTATCTTAAATAATATTCTGAATTATCCTCAATATATTTTAAAAATTAAATTTTAACAAGAAGAGAATAAACTAATATTTAACTAATATCTTTATTTTCTATTTATCTCAAAAATTATTTTAAATATTTAAACCAAGTTTTAAAATATATAATTTAATTATGAAATAATCAAAAGAAAGTGCTAAAAAATAGTATAAATAGAGGAGAATAAAAAGAGAAATGGAAAAGAGAAATTGGCAAATAGACTACAGAGAAGTAGAGAAGGAATGAGGAGCAAGAAAATAATTAGATCAGATTAGAAAGGAGTAGTGACTTTTCCGGGTAACTATTATCCCTTATTGTAAAATTTAAAGGAAAAATCAATTAGATTAATTTGTATTTAAATAAAATTTTTACATATATTATGAAAATTTATTATAATTTTAATTATTATATCTCATCCTCAATTTTAGAATTTTATGAATATTTAAATAAAATTTAATAGTGAAACTTGGTTAAAAAATAAAACTATAGTTACTAGTAAAAGAATAAATAAAATTTGTAGACTAAATAATTTAGAAATAAAAATAAAAATTTATTTGATTAAAATTAACTTATAGAATTATAGTTAATTATTATTTCTATTTTAGTAAAACTAAATTAAAATTTAATACTTGGAGCCAAATTACCATGAATACTTTACATGCAATGTAGTGCCCCTCCATTCTCATTGTGGATGTGTAGGTAGTTTGGCTTTGGAACTTGGAGATGAAGGTAAAATAATAGGGATATTTAAAGGTATTCACTAATGATGTTAAGCAATTGATGTTGTATATTATGAATTTATGGACTATGTGAGAAGTTTAGGATAGGAATTATTATATATGTTTAAGGATATGTTTATCATGATATGTGTGTGTTCGGACATGACCATTACTAGGATGCATGCTATGGACATATTGATGTGATGGGGGTGCTTTGGTTACCTTTGGGGTTTTCACTTGATTCTAATATATTATTATTGTGTTGACATGTCATTATGATTTTGATTATGATTGTCTTTATTGTCATGAAGATGTACTGACTTGTGTTCAAGCATTTTGGTTGTAGATGG